>VSMD01021227.1:0-54484 GCA_008750895.1 Mirza zaza
CCCCCCATACACTCATTCAATCATTCATTCAACAGCTATTTACTAAGCACATAATATGTGACAGACAACCAGGGACCAGAGAGATGGGGGCATCTCTCTCTCTCTCTCTCTCTCTAATAAGAGGTACTGGAGTCCCCCTCGCCTCCCGAAGTGAGTGTGCATCAGGAAGACACATCCAGCATCATCAGGGAGCCATATCCGTGCTCCAGGTGGGCTGTACCGGACCTAGCCCAGAGGGCATACGATATAGGCAAGGGGGAATCTGCTTTCCCTTCCAAGCGCCCCTCTTGCTCACCAGTGGCATCCCTGCCCCAATCTCTTTCATACCCTGTCCAGGTAGGAAGTTCCTTCTGGAGTCTTTCCTAAGTCCCTCTTGCTGCAAATCAGCCTAGGCTCAGAGCCTGAGTGGAGCCAGGAGTGGAAGTGTGACTCTCAGGCTACACTGTCTCTGGAGGGTTGAGAAGAAGGCATTGTGGGGATCACCACCCATCACCCCACCACCCAGCCCTGCACACTCTCCCAACATCCTTGTGTCTGGGAGGCCTGAGTGTGATCATTTTGTTGTCCCTGTGCTGCCAATGAAACAGTCACATACAAGCCTGTACAGTCTGTGGGGGGCACAATAAATGTTGGTGGCTGATGTCACATGTGTACACACAGGGAGCTGGCAGAGGGCCACCTGCACTCAAGCTGGCATTAACCAGGAGCCAACCCCCTCCACCCCGCAACACAAGGCTCCTAGACTGGGGAAGAGGATCTCCAGCTGGGAATATCTGCTTGACAGATGAGGCTGTTCTGAGTGTGTCTGTATGTGTGTCCGTCTCCAACGAGCCTTGATTCACGCACAGGGACATGTGTCTCCCTAGGATCAGTGTGTCCCCTCAAGTTCCATGTGCATGTGTGTATGTGCATGAGCGCGTGTCCAGCAGGTCCATGTGCATGTGTGCGCGCTTGTGCTCGTGCACTGCACCACCCCCAGCGCCCTCGCTGTCAGCGGCGCTGATGACATTGGCGCAGAGGAAAGTGATGACAAATGCCCGTTATCAGCGAACGAGGCCGATGACAAATGGGCGGGCGCCCGAGCAGCCCCATTACGCTGTAATAACAGAAGATGGATGGCCTGGTGCCCCCCCCCACCCACCCTGCGCCGGTAACGGGAGCCGATCCGGCTCCGCCCGCCCCGGAGGAAGGCCAGACGCTGCCACCCGGCCGCCAATCACGGCGGGGCCCTAGACGCCCAGGCCNCCCTGCGCCGGTAACGGGAGCCGATCCGGCTCCGCCCGCCCCGGAGGAAGGCCAGACGCTGCCACCCGGCCGCCAATCACGGCGGGGCCCTAGACGCCCAGGCCCAGGAGCCAAGAGAACACTCGGCCGCCCGCGGCGGAGGAACAAAGCGGTGCGCTCAGTGGACGCAGGGGGCGCACCGGGCGTCAGGCCTGCCCGCGGCCAGGACACACAGCTGTGCACACACATGGCCTGCACACGCGCCAGACGCCTGTGTCCTTAAACGGCGCACCTGCAGCTCTTGTCCAGGCACAACCCCGACCTCATGGTATCACACACACATCCTTTTGTGCCATGCACGCGCATACATCTGCCACCCGGCTCTGGGTGTACACCCGCCAACATAAATCCTGCCGCGCACAGCCATCCACACCCACGTACCTTCAATTCGGGCACACACCTACAGAAACCACTTATGTCCAAGCACATGTATGCTCCTGACATGACTGCACATGCATGGATGTAGAAATATGTATGCACATAAGCAGAAATGCTTGCGCATGAACATAAGCCCTACACAGCTGCTCTGTGCACACAATTCAGTGTCCAGACACACACACACACACACATATGCAAAAAATGCCCGCACCTGCATCAACAAATATTAACTGAGCCCCTACCATGCACCTGTCAGCTCAGTGCTGAGGCAGTTACAATGATGAATTTAAAATCAGCCGTCTTCTAGAATTTTAAGTTTCCAGGAAGGGGCCATTGGCTATGCATGAAAGCAGAAGGCAATAAATATGTGCTTTGATCCAGATACCTACTTTGAGATGTGAGCTTTCCAAGTGGAAAATCAGGAATCTTCCTGGAGGAGGTGGCTAAAGGTAAAGGAAGAGTGAATTTTCTAGAGGAATTGAATCCTGAACAAAAGGTATGGAAATAGGAAAGTATGGGGAGTGTTTGGGGCCAAGGAGTCTTAGGTGCTAGGAGTCCATGTGAGTGGTGTTGGGTGAGTGTGGAGGGAATGAGACCTTTCAGACAGACTGAGACCAGGCGGCTGGAAGCCAGGGAACCATTGAGGAGGCTGAGACAGGTCCACGTGAGAGACCCATGAGGCCTGAGCTAGCCCAAGACATAGAAAAGGAAAGGAGAGGAGCAGGAAGTCAATGAATGGGAAAGTAAGTGGCTGGAGGTGCCAGGCAGGCTGACTGCACATACTGGGCCCTGCGCTGTCCACGGGCCCTGCTCTTGGAAGAGCCCTGCGTGTGGTTGGATGCTCTGCTCCGTCTTGAAATTCTTTATGCATTTTAAATAAAGAACCCTGTATTTTCACTTTGCACTGGGCCGCAAAAATTATGTAGCCAGGGACCTCTCAGGTTTCCAGGTTGAACTAGGAAGCCAGTAGGAGTAGGCTTGGGGAGGAGGTGAATTTGGTTTGGGGCGGGGGTTACGGGAGAGGCTGGAAGTGGAGTGAGGGATTGAGGTGACGGGTGAAGATTCCGAGTCTCCATCCCCAAAGTGGTTGCTGCTGCCTTGTGTCTGCCTCTGCCTGTCCTCACTTCTGCTCTGCAGGGAGGCCACACCCTGCCACAAGCCAACAGGGCTGCCCCTCAAACATACCTATCCTAAGTACTCTCCTTGCTAAAGTACAAGATCCTCTATTTCCCCAGTGCCTGGCACATGGTAGCCATTCAGTACCTGTTTGTTGAATGACTAAGTGAATTCACCTGTTTGTTCAATGAATAAGTGAATTCGCGTACATACACACATGGGGCATCTAGTGTCCCCACCATAAGACACACATGCAGGCCAGAATATGTTCCCCTATCCCATTGCCATTGCCCTACTCTTCCTTCAAGGTTCTACTGTCACTCAATGTCTAATTTGGGGGCAGAATGCTGTTGCCTCAGTGGCACTCTCATTGGGTGTCTCCTTTGCAGACAGAGCTGGGCAGGAGTTGAGGAGAAGCAGAGGAAGAAGCCCAGGCCCTGGGGTGGTGGGGCGGGGGAGAGGCTATCATTTGCAGCCAGAAGATCTGAATTCAAGTCTCAGCTCCTCCTCCTAATGACTGCTTCTCTCTGAGCTTCAGCTGCTTCATCCACAAAATGGGACCATACGATGGAAGCACACTTGGATGCTGCGTGGACAATCAGGGGAGGTCTAGTAAATCAAGTCAGTGTTGAGAGGACTCTGGGTCCCTGGGGTGTGGAAAATAGACTAGGGGCCCAGGGCATGACCCAGGTAACCTCAAAAAAGGGAGGGGGTGGGCACTCCTGAGAGGAGGTGGCTTTGGTCCACTCCCAGTAGGAACTAGATGACATAAGAGTTGAGCCTCCTGCCTTGTACAACCCACCTAAACACAGGGCAAATATGGGGTGTCCTTCCCAAGACTAAAGTAAACACTCTGACCTCAGGCAGCTTGGGCTGGGAGGAGGCAAAGGACTCCAGAGATGGCCCAAGGAGGGAGCCAGGTGGAGGGCACCAGGTTTCCTCCCTATTTTTTTCCAAGGGCACCCTGCCTTCTGCCTGGCTGGGATTCCACCTGCCAACTCTGGCTTCCCAATATGTGACTTTCTCCTGCTACAGAATGTAAGGGGAGTGTATGCCCAAGACCGCCCCACCGGTCTTTCTCACCCTCATGGCACCCACATTGGGTCTTTCCAAAATGTCCTGGTCCCTGCCTCCTCTCCCTATTTCAGCTGTGTTAACCATCACCTCTCAGCCCTGTCTAGGGGCCCTTGGGAAGCCCCCAGCAAGGAGACTGCCGTGAAAGGCACCAAGATTAGAGGGAGATGCCGGCTGGAAAAGGATGGGCCGGCTAATGGGCCTCGTCCCTCCTCCCCTTACCAGTTCACTTTTTCTGTAGCGTTATTGACCCGTCATTAGTTATCCGTCCAAGGTCGACCGGCCTGGCCCAGCCATAAATCATGGCGGCTGGAAGGGGGCTACGGGAGGAGCGATGGTTCCCGGGATACAGCGCAGAGCTCAGTCCCCAACACAGCCCGGGAGGAGGCAAAGACGCCCCGACCTCGGGGGAGCTTCCCCCAGGGGGCTGGGCCCCTCTTCGTGCCCACCCACCCCAGCCCTCCTCCCCTAACTCCTCCATTCTCCCCTGGGCTTCTCCAGCGCTGCCCCTCCATCCGCCACTCACTCTTTTCTCCTCTCCCCATCTCTTTCCCTCCCCGAGCTCTCGCACAAGGCTGGCGAGGAAGGGCGGGGGTCTAGGAGGTGCTGGTCCCCGCTCATTCGGCCATCACCCCCCACCTGGTAGTTTAGCGCTTACAGGAGGAAGGACAGAACTCCCCTACAGGGAAACTGAGGCCCAGAGTCCTGACCAGAGGTGAATGTGGGGAGGAAGGTCCCACTCGATTCAGCACCAAGGTCGCCAGTCGGGATCCGCAGTTCGCTCCCCTGCTGGTGATGGGGGGTGGGGGGTTACCAACTCTCGGGAAGGGCGCGCGGTGCCCACATCGCCTTCCGGCCGCCTCCTCCCGCTGAGTGGGAATCGCGCTGCAGCAGCGCGGCCGGGACCCTTCCCCCACACACACCCCGGAGCTCGAAGAGAAGCCCGGAAGCCCGGTTCGCGGTCTCCTCCCCGTACCCACCGCGCCCTCAACCACACCCCCACCCCCCGGCTTCCCGCGCGTCCGGGCCTGTTCGCCGGTCCTCGGGCGCCCTCTGCTGGCGGCTCCCGGGAAGCTCCCGTCGGCCTCAATGCCCGCCCCGCCCCCAGCCCGACACACCGAGTGGCAGCCACCCAGCCCTGCCCGGAGAGACCCGTGTCCCCAGGCTGCCCCATGGAGCACTCCCGTCCCGCCATCCCCCTGCTTCGGGGCAGCTGCTGCATCTGCAGCTCGAATTTACGCTTCTCAGGGAAGCAGGGGCATCTCCCCGCAGTCCTCTCTCTTCACTCAGTGGTCCTGCAGCCTCCATGGGCACTTGGTGGGGAGACCGTCAGGGGGCCCTCAAGGTGAGGACCTGGGTTCTCAGAGGCTCTGAGGTGGGGGCTGTGGTCCTTGACCCTGAGGTGGGAAGCTGCGGTTGTCCAGCGCTCCAGGACTGTTCCCTGGCAGGGAGGGGGCACGCCCTCTGGGTTCTCTCCTTTGGGGACACACCACCTTCCCCATGGGGCAGCTTGGGAGGAAGGGAGCAGGCCAGGAGGTGATTCCCTTCCAATGTGGTGTCTGGCTGGCTGGCAGGCAGGGAGGGTGGCCTGACCAGAGGCCCTGGACAAAGTGGCTCCAAAGCACTCCCATACAGTGCTGAGTCCCAGGTCATGATGATGAGACAAGATTTCCCCGGGGAAGCTGGGGAGAGGGGACATCTCAGGCCAGGCCAGGCCCCCATCAGGCTCTGTGGTGGAGTCCATGTGGGAACAAGTCAGCCATGAGTGGGGGCTGTGAGGGAGGCACCAGGTGTGTGCAGGGACACGTGTGAGGGGATGAAGGAAAAGGGTCAGGTGTGTGCAGATACATGTGGGTTGTGGGGGACAGGTCAGGCATGTATGAGGGGATATGTGAGCTATAGAGACAGGACCTCGCCTCCAGCAGGGCTGGAGCTTAGGAGTTCATAGGAGGTAGTGCCCCTCACACCACTAAGTCCCACATGGAGGTGGAGAGGTCAGGGGATCCCATCTCAGGAGAAGTGGACAACTGCCGATTCAAAACCCCAGGTTTCTGGGCCAGGGACTGTGTCCCTCAACATCAGCTTCAGGGACCCTCTGAAGACTGAAAAGCTCAGGGCTCCTTGCGTCAGATAAGTGGGGAAAGGAGGGAGAGATGTTAGGCTTTTGGAGCGAGATTAGGACAGAAAACCCAGTTAGATCTGGGCTAGAGGCCACTCCTAGAAAGGAGCTAGGGAAACCAGCTGGGCTTCCCAAATCACAAAAACCTGAGTTGAAACCCACCTCTGTTCCTCGCGTGCTGTGTGACTTAGGACAAGTGAATAAACCTCTCTGGGCCTCACTTTCCTCATCTGTAAAATGGGACTAATACAACTACCTGGAGGCTGTAGGGAAGGTTACATAATATAATCTATATGCAAGCCTATGCTTGCATACTATTGAAACTTTGCTGAAATAAACTAGAAATATGGTTCCATTAACTTGGGTCTCCTCTCTGGAGGCCTTTCATAACTTGCAAAATGTCCACTGGTCTTCTCCAACCTCCAAAGAAGCTGGCGCCCTCCAGTGGGAACCAAAAACATATTTTACCAGCACCTACCCAGGCACCATGAATAAGTAGAATATTTTTGAAAACTGGTTTGGGTGGGGTGGGGAGACTCTGCTTTGAAAGGGCACCAAATTATCAGCCTGCCTGGAGTGCCCACATCCCAGAAGGCTCTACCTGAGCCAGTTCCATGGGAACTTCTCTTGTCAAGGATGCATTCCTGTGAGAGGTGACTTCACTGCTGCTCATAAACCAGGGGTACAGACTCAACCTGAGTAGGAATCACAAACTTAAATGCTTATAAGGGTTTGGTCCTAGGCAAAACAATAGGGAGTGGTGGGGAACTTTGGCTCTAGGCAATTATTGTCATGTGGGACTATGTGGGGAGTGGCATTAGGACAGAGCCCCCAGACCTCTCCCAACTCCATCCTCTGCCCCTGTCATTGGAGCTTCCTAAGACAGCCTGCCCTGACCAGTTATCACAAACTGAGCCCGTTAAAACCACATCCATTTGTTACCCCACAGTTGTGAAGATCAGAAGTCTAGGCAGATTCAGTTGAGTTCTCTGCTTAGGGCCCGAAGGCTGAAATCAGGTGTTGGCTGGCCTGGGGTCTTACCTGGTGGCTCTGGGGCACACTGCTTCCATGCTCATTCTTGCTCTTGGCAGACTTCTCTGGTTGTAGGACCGAGGTCCCTGTTTCTTTGCTGGCTCTCAGCTGGGGGCTGTTCCTCAAGGAACCTCTCTGGTCCTTCTCATGCTTCGAATCTCTCTGCCCCTTCTGCCAGGAGCCACAGAAAACTGTTTGCTTTTAAAGAGTTCTTGTGAGTAGACTAGGCCCACCTGATGATTTCCCTTTTGCCACGTATGTAATTTACCCACAAGAGTTACACTGTAGTGGAAGGTTCCACCCACACTCAAAAGAAAGGAGATAAGGGCAAGAGTCACTGGGGGTATTCTTAGAATCCTGCCTACCATACGCAGCCTCCTATGAGACCTTGGACCAGCCACCTCCCATCTCTGGACTGCAGTTTCCTCATCTGTAAATAGGACAAGGGGCTGGATACCACCTAAAATCCCTCCCAGGTCTCACATACTAACTGCGATGCAAGAGGATGGGGAATTCTAACCCTTTGGACTTTGGGACTCCACTGCCCAGGGAAGAGCAGAACTGTGGTACCCTCCCATACCAACCTCCAAAGGACCTTGCTAAGGATAGCAGAGCTATGACAGTCAGACAGCAGAGCAAAGGCACCCAGCCTAAGGCAGCCAACCACCCAGCTGAATGGCTATGGGAAAGTCGAGAGGCCCTTCTGCAGCCAGAGCTCATGGGTGCCTGCGAGGCCCCAGACGAGGATAGGTCCATGTGAAGTCTGCACAGGGCAGGGTGGCCTGGATCTAGTTGGAGGTGGGTTGGGGCAAAAACCACACCAACCCCTTCCCCACCTCCCCATTCCAGCTGGACTCCAGTTCCTTCTCCTAAATCCATCCTTGTCTGGCCTCTGGGTCTCCAAAACGGCCTTCTCGGGCCCTTCTCACCCCTCCTCCCCAGCCCTAGCTGGGCAGAGGTCGTTGATCTCTGCATCCTGGGCCCTCTGAGAGCCCCAGTCAATCACCTGGCCCCCCGGCTTCCCCCACCCCGTCCCCCCATGAGTAACAGAGCCCCTTCTTTCTCCCCGGCTCCCTCCAGGGGCCACTCCCAGTTCTGCACACAAGCTCCCCTCAGTGGTCCCCACCCCCAGCTCCCACCAAGGCCCAACAGAGTGGCTGGAGGAGACCCTCCCCAACTCCAACCAAGCGCGGGAGCTGGGTAAGAGGCGGGGAAATGAATATTAATTTATCATGATTAGGCAAATCCGGCAGGGAGAGAGCCGATTCCGGCGGAGGAGGCTAAAAAGATGAATTTCAGCAATAAAATTAAATAAGGACGGACGGGCAGCCCCTCCTCCCTCCCGCTTTGCTGATCTCTCTCTTTCTTACAATTTATGAGGCCAATTATGAAGATGAGGTTGGAAGTTCCTGGAACTTCACTAAATGCAAACGGCGGTCCCTGCTGTTCCCATCAAATTAATTAACCGCGCGCTATTGATGGCCGCTCAAGGCTGACGCAGGCGGCCCGCCCTGCGGCCTCCTCCATGGACACCAGGACCCAAAGTCCGGGGCCCAGCCAGTGCTCCGCCCCCCTCCACAGTCCCTGTCCAGCACCACAGGGACTTCTAGGGATGCCCCCCTTCCAGCCATGGGCCCTGCAAGAGCCCTTGACGACATAGGGGCCTGCACCCAGAAGCCTAAACAGACACTTGGACACATGCCTGGGGTCGCGCATGTGTGCTCTCGCGCGCGCGCACACACACACACACACACACAAAATCATGAGCACACAGCACACAGGGCATAGGAGTGCACATTAGGCACACAGACAAATGACCATGCAGCAGAACACGGACACATACACCCAGGGGCACCTACACATGTATAACGACAGCTGATCTGAGGGAGCCAGAGCTGGGTGGGTGAGGGCAGTGGGGGCTGAGGGTCTGTTGCTATGGAAGGTGACCTGAGTCCAGCAGGGGAAAGGTGTGGCCACCACTGCTGTCCAAGAAGAGGTTCCACAGCTACTCAAGCAGCAAGCAGCGGCCTCCCTTGCCTGATATCTGCACTGTCCTCCAGAGTTAGCCTCAGAGCCCTCCCCACAGCCCTTCCTTCCCTGGAGCCTCTCCTTGTCTCTGGGCCCAGGGGCCTTCTCCAGGGATGTTCCCTCTAGAAGGTCTTTTGCTTGGGCTCAGCTTCTGCACTGACCTTTAGTGTGGGGACCAGGGCTTGCTGTTAGCCACCGGTAGGACAATGAGTCTAAGACCTGGCCCAGAGTCTCAGGCCAGTTTCAGGTTTCAGCCCTGACAGTGCCCCAGTTCCAGAGCTCAGAAATAGGGCTGCCCAGTGGCTCAAGGGTTCTGGAAAACTAGTTGACTGGTGCTCAGACTGAAGGCAGAGTGAACACAGAGCCAAAGGTCTTGGAGTTGAGCCCATGCTAGGCCTGGGGCAGCTCCTGGATGTGTCTGTACAGAGTTTAGATGGCAGTAGGTTGCCCCAACAGCTGTAGTTTCCATGTGAGGTCATTTCTAAGCCAATGGGGGAGGACCCAGAAAGGGGCTTTCCTGTTGGCAGAGTGAGGCCAAAGTCTTCTCCAAGTTGCAGTCCTTAGTCCTGGCAAGAGGAATCCCATTCCATTCAAAGGGATAGGAATTCCATTTGCTCTCCTTTCAGTGCAAGTGTATGGTCAAGACTCATGTCATCACCCCAAGCCCTGGGAAAATGAGGCTCCCAGCTTGGCAGGGTAGGGCAGAGCTGCCCATAGAGGACTTATATTTTGACACAAAGTGTCAGACAGAAATAAGGGGGGCTCGGACTGACCATGTAGCAGCCAGAGAGGGCTGGGACCCAGGGCTTTTCCTCCCACCTGACCTTCCCCTCTTCCTGGTATGTGGAGGCTCTCCTGCTTCCCCACACCCCCAGCATAGCTTCAGAGGATGTCCCCCACCTCACAGCAAGGCCCATTCAGACTGTCCCTTGGCCCACTTTGTACAGGGAGAAACCAAGGCACCCATGGTCTGTCAGTCTATCCATTTTCTACTGTTGTAGTTAATAAATTACACAAAGTTAGTGGCCTAAAACAACATGAAGTTATTATTTCATAGCTCTCTAACAGGTTCAAAATCTGACACAGGCTTCACTGGGACAAAACCCAGGTGTAGGCAGGGCTGCATTCCTGTCTGCAGGCTCTAGAGCAGAATCCGCTCCCTTGCCTTTTCTGGCTTCTAGAGGCCATCCACCTCTCTTAGCTAGCAGCCCCCTTCTCCATTTTCCAAGCTAGAAACATCACATCTCTATGGCCTTTCTTCCCTCTTCACATCTCTCTCTGATTGTGGCTGGGAAAAGTTCTCTGCTTTTAAGAACTCATTTTTACATTGTGCCCACTGGATTACTCAAGATAATCACCTCATCTCAAAATGCTTAACCTTAATCACATCCACAAAGTGCCTTTAGCTAACTAAGGGACTATATTCACAGGTTCCAGGGACTAGGACATGGACATTTTGGGGGGGACAATTATTCTGCCTGCTACACATATGGTCTATCCAAGGACAACCCTGGCTCAGGGTAGAGTGCTGAGGACTGGGCTGGGGCAGGAAGCAGGCGTGTGGGAACCCCTTTCTTCCCCCTCAGGACCAGGTGGTGACTGGGTGGTAGGTTTGTGGGTGCTCAGTAGCTGGACAGGACCCCAGTTCCCCCCAGGGCTCTGAAATTCAGTCTCCCTTCTTGGCAGGATGGGGGCTAGGCTGAAAGCCCACCCAGGAACCAGGTTCAGCTCCGCAACACTCACACCTGCCCTGCCAGCCTGCCCCTCCCCTCCTCCAGCCAGCCTTCCCTGACCACCCTGTTCCCATCAGTAGTACACAGGTCACCACTTAGTTGTTACTAATCATTTCCTATGAGCCTTGTCACTTTTATGTCCCCTAACAGCCTGGCCCAGAGCAGGGCCCACAAGAGATGCTCATGGGTAGAAAGAGAGGAGCTCCTAGTGCCTGATTCCATGACTCTCCCTTTTTAACATCTGCCCTGCCCCATCCTGAGTTCAGAATCTGACTCAGGCCAGGTCTATCTAGAGGGCAGCTAATGCAGCCTTTCTGGGTTCCTCTATTCGGCCCCCATCTCCGTCCCTGCCAGGGTGAAAGAAAGCAGGCGGGGCTGCAGCATCTTATGAACCAGGCAGGTTGAATGTCAAATGCACTTTACTGGGCCCCTGGGCCTTCAAATGCTGTCTTCACCCAGCCTGGGGAGCCCCTTTCCCAGCACGGCCAGCTGCACAGGAAGCAGGGCGGGTAGAGGGAATACGTGGGGAATGGCTCGTTCTCCTACTCCAGCGGTTCGTGGATGATGCTGGGAGCACAGCTGCTTGCCTCTCCCCCTGGAGCTCCTATCCCACCCCAGCAGCCAGACCTTTCCCAGGGTGGGGAAGGGGGATGCCTGGGGGCTTCAAGCCAGCCACCTGTTCCTTCTAAAAATGGGGCAAGGGGCCATTTGCAAAACTCTCCCAGGGGCAGTGGTGAGGCAGAAGGGACAGCAGCCTGCTCCTGCCTGGGAGAGGGCTGGGCAGACCCTGGGAGCCAGGCTGGCTTTCCCCCAGGCCCAGAACCCTGGGCTCGGGCTCGCTGAGGACAGCTGGTAGTTGAAGTAGAGAGGTTCAGCCAGCTGAGGCTGCAGGGGAATGCTGGCTGACCAGGTGGGGCAGCCAGTCCAGCTCAGCTCCCCATCCCAGACAGGCTCGGTCACCAGTCCCGCTCGGCTGGTTTTCGGTAGGGCAGGCCCAAGAGCCTGAAGACATCCTTCTCCGTGGGGGTGGGCAGCACTTGGCCGAGCCCCACCTTGACGCCTTGGGTGTTCCGGACAACACCTGTGCTGAGGGCATGTTCCGACAAGCTCATGCCCTTGGTCTTGGCCAGGGCTCGCATGGACCGATTGAAGTGGGCAGAGCCGGTGAAGTAGAGCAAGGCACAGGCAAATTCACTGTAGGGCACAATGATGATGTCTAGTCGCCGGTGCCGCCGCCCTGGCCCTGGGAGCTGGCACACACCCAGGTACTTCTGCTGCTGCCCGTTCTCCTCATGGCTCACCAAGTCATCTGTGAGGAATCCTGGCCCAAAACAGGGGGACTGCTAGGAGGGCAGAGATCCAGGCCCTGGGCTGTCCCATCCTCTCAGGTCTCTCCTAATCGTCTGGGTTCTCTATTCCCAGCTTGCCCATTTACTTGCTAGGTGATCCTGCCCTTTCTGGGCCCATCTCCTAATCTGGAAAATGCAGGTAGTAATTCCTCCCCCAACCCCCACGATGTCACAGAAAGGTAAGAGAAGACACTCAGCCTGCAGGCATTATTGAGTACCGACGTGTGGGGGAGCTGTCTCATCTCTCCCTTGGGAGGCCTCTGGCCATGAGAGAGGTGGGATTCTCACAAGCACCTTTCCCCTCCTTCCTGCCTAGAGACTGCAACTTTAAGGTTCTCCTTCTCCCCTGCCAACCTGCTCACCCAGAGATGGAGCTTGTACCTCGCTGCCGCAGGCTGTCAAGGAGGCGACTGAAGATGCCCTGGTGGGACCGGCCATCCGGGTGAGTGATGAGCACATCCACATCACCGCAGGTCACCTTCCCCCGTCGGTATGAACCACAGGCCACACACAGCAGCCCAGGGTTGAAGGCCTGCGCTGCTTCCCGGACTTGGGAAAGAACAGTGAGGAGTGAGGGTCTGTGGGTCGATGGGGAGTTCCTCTTCCCTGGCAGCACCAGGGCCTTCCCTGACCCATGGACGGACACACTCAGCCTGTACCCCAAGCCAAGCCCAGATGCCCGAGGCCAGCCTGAGGGAGCCCGCTCTCGGGCTGCTGCTCTCTAGCTCCACTTAGACGGAAGAGAAGCGAAAGCTCACACTGCAAGGCACCTGAGGACAGATGTAAGAAGATGCTCTCTTTGCTTCGTGGGGAGGGCACTGAGCTTGCCCTCTGGAGCTCTTTAAGAGCGAAGAGACACGCTTTCTCTTGGCCCCAGCCCCAATCCACATCTGTGAAATTCCACTTAGGACAAGGGCCCAGGTGCCTGGAAGCCCTCAGTCAGGTCTCGGCAGCCCCAGAAATCTATGGATTTGGGGCTAACAGCAGCATGTGAGTTGGGGCTTGAGGCCTGAGCAGGTGGCTAGCAGCATGCCCCGGGCCCAGGCCTGGGTGAAAATAGAACATAGAAATATCACTGCACTTATGGGAAAGGAAAGCAAAGAAAGCAAGAGGGGGGCAATTCTGATGTGCCCACATCCTTTCCTGGTGGGAAGGAAGATGGAGGAGACTGTCAGCTGAAGGCTGATCCCTCCCTGAGGAAAAATAAACCCATTAGCCTCCACCCCAGAGACGCATAGGCCTTTCACATGCAGATGACCTCCCCGCCTCCGCCCCAGGACACTGAGATTTCTGGGGCCCTGGACACCTCAATTCTTCTGACAGGCAGGCTGTGCTAATCCCCTCATCCCCTTCTTGAGCCTCCCAAGAGAATGGGAGGAGGAGGCCCAGATGAGTAATCCCATCAAAACTCCTAAGGCTGGAGCCCTTCAATGGGGAGGCCAGGTGGGAAGCCTCTTCTGTTCCAGCAGGCAAGGGGGAGGAGAGGGGGTGACTTGGGCATTCTCCCTGCCCGGATACCGTGGCTGAGTGACAGTGTCATCACTAACACCAAAGCCTGGTGATGGGTGGACAAAGGGGCCTGTCCATCCATCCTGTGCTGGTCTCATAGTCCCATGGCCTGGAAAGGAGGTGGAGGCTGATCTCAACTAAACTGGGCCAGAGTCTCCACGGGGCCCTGTCCCATCAGAATCCTGACCAAAGTGGGCAACACTGCCTATAATAAGCAGCTCCTAATCCTGATGTCAGTTGAAAAAATGATACATCTAGCCCTAAATGTGCCCCAGTCTCTCTCTAACCTAGGTTTTTTTATTTTTATTTATTTATTTAATTTATTTAATTTTTTTTTTTGAGACAGAGTCTCACTTTGTTGCCCAGGCTAGAGTGAGTGCCGTGGCGTCAGCCTCGCTCACAGCAACCTCAATCTCCTAGACTCAAGCAATCCTCCTGCCTAAGCCTCCCGAGTAGCTGGGACTACAGGCATGAGCCACCATGCCCGGCTAATTTTTTTTCTATATATATTATTTGGCCAATTAATTTATTTCTATTTATAGTAGAGACGGGGGTCTCGCTCTTGCTCAGGCTGGTTTCGAACTCCTGACCTTGAGCAATCCACCTGGCTCGGCCTCCCCGAGTGCTAGGATGACAGGTGTGAGCCACGGCGCCCAGCCTATTTATTTACTTATTTTAGAGATAAGGCCTTGCTTTGTCACCCACACTAGAGTGCAGTGGCATGACCATTGCTCACTGCAACCTCAAAGTCCTGGAATCAAGCAATCCTCCCATCTCAGCCTCCCAAGTAGCTGGGACTACAGGTACTTATCAACATACCTGGTTAATTTTTAATTTTTTTTCTAAAGAGGGGATCTTGTGGGGGAGGGGGGAAAGGGCATTTATTGAAACCTTAAAATCTGTACCCCCATAATATGCCGAAATAAAAAAAAAAAGAGGGGATCTTGCTATGTTGCCCAGGCTGATCTCAAACTCCTGACCTCAGGCAATCCTCCTGCCTTGGCCTCCCAAAATTCTGAGATTATAGGTATGAGCCACTGTGCCTGGCCCTAATCTAGGTTGTATATAAACATAATCTCTAACCTAACTCTTAAACAAACCCCAATCTTGGCCAAACCTTATTTCTTGGACAACTACAAATCTTAACCCAAAAGCAACCAACACTAAGAAAACCCTACTCCTAATGGAAGCCTAACCTTAACTCAATCTTCACCAAGCTTTCTTCTAACCCCAATCCTAATCCTATTGGTACTGTACTCCTAAACCAGCTCTAATCCAAATCCTAAACCAGCCTTGGGTGGGCTCCAGAAGGTCCATACATCTGGAGAGAGATATAAAATTTTGCACATTTGTGCATTCTGGAGGGAAGAGTCCATAGTTTTCATCAGGTTCTCAAAGAAATTGGTAAATAAAAAAACATTAATAGCCCCCGCCCTGACCCACTCTAAACTAGTCCAGTTCAAATTCCAATATCCTCAAGTAATCCCGACCATAATCTGCTTCTACTCACCCTAACATTAACCCAGTCCTAACACCAGTCTAACATCTAACCCAATCCTAACTATGCTTGGCTACTGAGAACTCTAATCCAGAGAGCTGGTGGTGCAGCTCTTCCCTCCCAAAGCCACCCATGCACTGCAATGCTTCTGGGCAGCTGTAGTCTCGACTTGCTCTTTTCTCAACCTCTGGTGAGCCACAGCCTCTTGGGCTCTCCAGCTGAGAGGTCAGGACCTTACAGTAGGGCTCTTCTCACCGCTCTGGGACACTTGCTTACTGTCTGCTCGATCTCTGCAGCCTCTTCCCTGGGCATGCGTTCTAGAAAATCATCGTAATGCTTCAAGCCAATGGCCTGCTGGGTAGTCAGGGAGGCCTGGTTCCGGATATCTTCCAGGCTTCGGAAGCCCTGGAAAAAAGCAGGCAGAAGGGGAGGCTGTGAAGATCCAGAACCAATAAAGAGGCATGAATGAGTACACACACGAGGCTTCCACTGCCCCAGACTCTCTAGGGAAGGCATGAGGCAGGACCAACTTCAGAGTGCTTGGGTTTGTACCCAGCAGGACTTGGGAAAGGCAGGGGGCATGGGAGACATGCCACAATCCAGCCCTGCCACAATCCTAAAATACTGGTCATGATTCCATCAGTCTGGGGATGGACCTGGGCACCTTCATTGTTCCTAAGCTCCCCAGGTGATTCTGGGCACAGCCAGGTTTGGAAACTACTGTTCTGGACCTGCAGCCCCTAAGGCCTGATCTCAGGAAGCCCTAGCTGGTCTGGAGACAGAGAAATGTACTTCTTGTCCCTGCCTACACCTCAAGGATACCAAGCAACAAGGCTGTTCTGGGAGCTGGCAGAGGAGTCTATATGAGCTCTGGTACCCTTGAAAAGTGGTCTCTCTAGTCTGGGTTCATTCCCATCAGAGCACAGGGTAAGAGAACTCTGGGGCAGAAGCTCTGAGACACAGCAAAACTGAAGTGGGGCTGGGCCAGGGTGTGACCTGATGGTACCACATCAGGGCAGTCTTGGTCCCAGCTCCCCAGATGTTGGAAAAGAGCTCCAAGACAGGCACACTTTCGCTGATGTGGTCCAGCTTTCGCAGATGTCCACTTTCCAGAATCTCTATGATCTTCTCGGCCATCCGCTTCCCAATCCCGGGGATGCTGCAGGCCTCCTGAAGGAGAAGACAGAGGCAAAAAAGAAGAGTGAGGAGATGGGGGGCAGAGCCAGCAGTAGGGAAGTTGACAACTCCAGCAGATGTCTGCGTACAGCTAGCCTGACTGGTTGGCAACTGCGTGGCAGCTGTGTGGCTGTGTGAAGCTCAGGCACAGTTGAAGACGAGAAGTTTGGATGCAATGAAGGCTGGGTCATTTGTCTTTTGGTTCCCAGAGGGATGGAGACCAGCAATGAGAAGTAGAGAGTAATGATGATATTAGTCACCATCATCATCTCCATCGTCACCATCACAATGGCGAGAGCTGACATTTACTAAGGGCCGACTGTGTGCAGGCCCTGTGCTACAGGGACCGTCTCATTTAAGCCTCGTAAGAACACTGCAAATGGTTACTATTATTAGTCCCTTTTTACTAATGAGAAAACTGATGCTCAGAGAGTTTAAGTAACTTGCACAGAATCCACAGATTCTATTGGGCTGCAGAGTCTAAACTTTAAAAAAAATGTTTTTATGTTTAAAAAAATTCAAAAGTATAATGAACTCCTATGTACTCATCACCTAGCTTCAACCATTATCAAGATTTTGCCAATCTGCTTTCATTAATCTCCCATTTTTTTCTTTTGTGAAAATCTTAGACATCATAAAATCTTAACCATTGTACCTGAACCCCATTAGTAACTGGTGCCCCCACTAACCTCTGGTTAGTAAAGAGAAGACCCTACCAACACCACTGCCATAGCCCCCAGGTACCTGGTAGGAGGTCACAGGCTTGTGGAAGCTCTTGAGAGCATTGATGGCTTTGGCATAGCCCAGAGCCCTCCACTTGTCTCCCTGAACAGTGTAGGCTTTGGCCAGCACTTCCAGCTTCTCTGTGATGTGGAGGTTGTGGTTGTTGGCCTTCTGGCTCGAGGGCTGTGCACAGACCCACTTATCCAGTGGCCCAGGTGCTGGGCTAGGCTCACAATCTTCCTCAAGGGGGGTGGGGTAGTAGCCACTGATTAGCGCTTCCAGATCAGCTGTGCTGACCCGGGTTTCTTCCCCATCACTGGTTTCATCATCAGAGATGGGCTGGAGGTAGAAAAGGAAAAGAGACAATAAATTTTTGTCACCATAAGGAGGGCTCCTCAAATATGAGGGTTGTCTTTGTGGGAGGAGTCTCCTAGTTAGGCCCAAGAATGAGGCTGGGGCTTCTACACCAGACTTAGGTCTCCTGAAGTGGGGGGCCATGTTCCACTTGATTACCCCAGGGCCTAGCCCGAGGATACTCAGTGTATGTGGTAGATATGGCTGAGGGGAGTGAAGAGTGTTGGGAAGAGGTGAAAGCCTTCACAGGAGAGCCCTCCTCTCTCAGGGGCCTTGAACTTATGAACCACCACCAGGCCCTCCCCATTTCTGTGATCTGGTTCCCAGGGGAAGGGAGATACGGGGGCTGGGAAGCTCCTGACCTGGGTTTGGGTGCTTGGTGCCTCTTCTGCCTTTTGGGGAGGAGATACAGGTCTAGTGAGAGAAGGAGGAGAAAGGGCTGTCCTAAGCAGAGCCTCATGGGCACCAGGATGAGCAGAAGAATGTTGGTCTGCCTTGCTGGGTTGTGGTTGATCCAAATACCTGCAGCGATGGTGATGGGAAGTGAAGATACCAAAGGTCTTAATCTATCTCTGTCCCCAATCTTCTCCTCTGAAACCTTGGTTTCCCAATGTGTCCAATAAAGAAAAGGACAGTGATGTTTAATAACTCAAGAATAAATTTCAAGATGCTGCCAGAAAACATTTGAAAAAAGACTAGGACCAGCCCACCTGTTGGGGATGGAGATGCTGAATCCAGCTACATCCACCAGCCTTCTCTCTTGTAGGCACAAGCTCAGCCAGGCTGACTTCACCAGCTGAGCACCCAGGGGCAGCTGGGGCAATCTAAGGAGGCGAAGGGCCCGCTCGTAGTCCATGCCTTCATCCACCACAATGTGAGTGACACCTGGGGCCTGCACAGGACATATCTGGCCACCATGCTGGACAATCTGCTTCTCAAAGAGTTCTGCTCGAGCTCGTCCAATGCCAGTGGGCACAACATGGGCCCGAAGGGAGCTCAGCCACTCTGCAGAGGGGACATCCAGATGCCTACTTTCAGATTATGCTCTGAATGAATGGTTCACAGTCCCCGCCCCCCAAAACAATAATTTTCCTTCTATCCAGACATCCTTCTTCCTGGGGATCCTACCACAAGCATACAGCAAGTTTCCTTGTGGGCTATTACTTGAATGTAAGGGGCAAGGATTTTTATATACCTTGTTCCCTGTTACAGCCTAGAACAGCATCTGGCATATTGTAGGTAACCTATAAATATATGTTGAACAAACAAATGAATGCCTCTTCCCTTCCTGTTTTGAATCCCTTCATTTTATCATTTATTCTTTCAACAAAGCACCCATGTTTCTTACCATTACATGTTTCCTGCTCTTTCAGTCTAGCAGACCTGACACCCTAGCCCCAAAGTCTCTGCCTCTCCTCGTCAATTTGGTTGCAAAACAACTTACAACAAGCCTGGGGATTGAAGGGAGATTTCTGTTGGGCAACCCCGCCCACCCCACCAGCCTCCTAGAAAGCAAAGGATTCTGCTGGTCATTTCCTGAGGGACCAAGGAGTATTTTCTAACTGATGCAAAGTCTTGGAGTGGGAAAGAAGATAACACAGCAAATGGCCTGTCAATGACCAGGGATCAAGCCTAGTACAAGGCAAGTAAAACAGGCCCTGGACATGCAGAGTCAGCTCCAATATCTGATTCTGGACATGAACAATGCAGGGCTGAACAACAGGAAGGCTGAGAGTTCGGGCAGTTGACGGTTCTGAGGTTAGGTCAGCTCACCTCCTTCTTTTTCTGCCTCTTCTCTCTTGGGAATCTTTGCAAGTGCTTTTGATGATGAACTGGCATGAATTTTCTTCCGCTTGGGAAATGCCTTCAAGATGCCTCTGGGGTCCATTAAAATATGGCTGGATCTTGGCCTTTATGTTTCAGGGTTGGTAAGAGCAGTTGTCATATGGAAATTCAGAACTGAGGCTCCCCAACCCCTGTGCCTATGGAGGTAGGGTCTCTATTGACCAGGCCTTGGGGCCAGCAGCCCAGCTCCTAGGGATCTCCCAGAAGCCAATTAAACTTCGGTAGTTTACCTTAGCTCTACAGTCCCCAGCCTTTCAAGTTAGAGTATAAGGGGAAATGAAGGAAAGACTGGGACTATTGGGGGGACTTCTGAGGGGCAGGAAATAATATCATTTATCATTTCTTGGAGGTGTTGCTCTAAATATTCAACGCAGTCTGCCCCTGCTGCACCCCACTTCCAAAGGGCTTTACCAAGAGGGGATGGTAGGTTAGAAAACAGAGCAATATCTTTAGGAAGTGGAGACTGGGAGGAACCCACACAAAACCTCACATCATTTTTCTCTACCCTCAACAGAGTAGCAGAGGAAAACCCCGGGAGGGAGGCTTTAGGGGGGCAGTGGGAACGCCCTGCACCTGCCCTGGTGGAGGGCCTCTCGGCATGGGGGTGCTCAATCCCGCAGCTGTAAGGAGAGGGGGCACGCCGCAGCAGGTGTGGGTCGCCCTCCCGAACTGGGGAAGTCTCAGCCTCACAGCTGCTGTTGAAGACCCGAGCAGGTGTGGTGCACTGCCGCGTGCGCATCTGCGCGGGCCAGACTCCCAGCTGGGGGCCAGAGGAGAGCTGGAGTGTCCTCACCCGGACCTAAGAGGTCCTCCTCACCTTCCAGAGTCAGCCCCCGGGAGGGGTCGACAAATGGCTGGGATGGTCACCTGGGTTGGGTACGAACAAACCACTTACCACGGGAGCCAATGAAAGAGGACGAAAAGGTGGGGTGGGGGGAAGGGCAAATGCCCAGAATAGCTTCCGAGTCAGCCGGAAGTGATCATCATTGGAACGGTTGCCATGGCAGCGGCCCGGCGCGCTGCTGGGCGGAGGGAAGATGGCGGTGACTGGCTGGTTGGAGAGTCTGCGGGCTGCCGAGAAGACGGCGCTGCTGCAGGACGGTAACTCGACATTCCCCGCGAGTTCCCTCGTCCTTAACCCCCGGTTCCGGCTCTCCACGCTGGCGCCTCCGGGAAGGGCCTCAGAGCCTGGGACGGCAGAGCTGGAAGGGTCGCAGCCGTAGTCAGGCCAGGTCCTTCGTTTGCAGATGAGGAAACTGAAGCCCAGAGAGATGACGTGACTGTAACACACGTCTCTGGACACCTAGTTTACTCTACAGCGTCTGATTTTTGGTGGCTAATAAATAATCATTCCTTTCACGTTCATTATCACGTTTGCTCCTCACCGCTGCCCTGAGCGGCTGATAATTTACCACCCAGTTTTACAGAACAAGAAACTGAAACCCAAGAACGTTTAGACTTTAGAGAGGCCGGAGACCTGGGCTCTAGGTACCACTCTGCCATTAATTCCCAATGAGCTGTCCAGTCGGCCTCTTTACTCTTTTGGACTTCACTTTCCTCATCTGTAAAATGAAGTGGATGGGCGACCATTGTTATTGCTGAGGCCCTGTCCAGCTGCAATGTTATGTTTGTAAAGTGAATCTCTAACTGTACCCTGTGTCTTTAAGAGAGATGGAGCAAAGGCCAAGGGCCGTCCCTGAAAGAGGTGGGCACAGGGAGGGGTTTGGAGTCCTGACTTTCCCCACCTTAGAATTGGCCTATGTAGGTTCCCTGTGCTTCAGGGCCCTTTCTGGGACCCACTTGGTAGCCAGGATGAATTAAGTATGAATTCCTGAGGCTTTCAAGATAACAGCTGAGGGCTCACACCTACAGGCAGAGGCCAAGCAAGGAAGCCCGGAATTTGTGGAAATTAAAATCAGATGTTCATTTGCTCTTTCATGCAACATTTACAGAGGCTTATACTATGTGCCACACTTTGCACTAGAGCAGATAGAAAAAGACAAGTTCACAGAGTGGTCAGGAAAAACACATGTAAATAAGTAATGTGTCTTAAATAGAGGTTAGAATCTTGTATGAAATGCTATGAAAGCATGCAGGTGGAAATGATCACCTCTTTGGAGGAAGACCCTACAGAAGAGGTGATGTTTCCAGATCCCAAAGAATTAATAGTTATTTGTTAAGTGGAGAAGAGGGGATGGCCATTCAAGAGCAAAGTGTGGCTCACGCTTGTAATCCTAGCTCTTTGGGAGGCCAAGGCCGGCAGATTGCTCAAGGTCAGGAGTTCAAAATCAGCCTGAGCAAGAGCGAGACCTCGTTTCTACTATAAATAGAAAGAAATTAATTGGCCAACTAATATATATAGAAAAAATTAGCCGGGCATGGTGGCACATGCCTGTAGTCCCAGCTACTCAGGAGGCTGAGGCAGCAGGATTGCTTGAGCCCAGGAGTTTGAGGTTGCTGTGAGCTAGGCTGATGCCACGGCACTCACTCTAGCCTGGGCAACAAAGCGAGACTCTGTCTCAAAATAAATAAATCAATAAATAAATAGCAACATGTGAAGGTATGTGGCTGATTACTAGGGGAATAGCAAAATGTTTAGTAATGTTAGGCCGGGCGCGGTGGCTCACGCCTGTAATCCTAGCACTCTGGGAGGCCAAGGCGGGCGGATTGCTCGAGGTCAGGAGTTTGAAACCAACCTGAGCAAGAGCGAGACCCGTCTCTACTATAAATAGAAAGAAATTAATCGGCCAACTAATTTATATAGGAAAAAGCCGGGTGTGGTGGCGCATGCCTGTAATCCCAGCTACTTGGAAGGCTGAGGCAGGAGGATTGCTTGAGCCCAGGAGTTTGAGGTTGCTGTGAGCTAGGCTGACACCATGGCACTCACTCTAGCCTGGACAACAAAGCGAGACTGTGTCTCCAAAAAAAAAAAATTTAGTAATGCTAAAGCAGTCATCCAGTCAGTCAGAACAAACCCCCTACACTGTGTCAGGTACTATTTTAGATGCTGGGATACAGAAGTGAATAAAAAGTTCCCTTTTCTCAAGGAGTAATGAGGGGAAATGGTAGAAAATGAAGAGAGATTACAGATAAATTGGAACATATTGTGATCTCTAATACTGTACTAAAGATTTGGGCAGGCTGGGCGTGGTGGCTCATGCCCGTAATCCTAGCACTCTGGGAGGCCAAGGCGAGAGGATCACTCAAGTTCGAAACCAGCCTGAGCAAGAGCAAGACTCCTTCTCTACTAAAAATAGAAAGAAATTAATTGGCCAACTAAAAAAAATATATAGAAAAAATTAGCCCGGCATGGTGGTGCATGCCTGTAGTCTCAGTTTCTTGGGAGGCTGAGGCAGGAGGATTGCTTGAGCCCAGGAATTTGAGGTTGCTGTGAGCTAGGCTGATGCCACGGCACTCTAGCCCAGGCAACAGAGTGAGACTCTGTCTCAAAAAAACAAACAAACAACAAAAAAAGATTTGGCCATCATCTCATGGGACAGTGGTTTTGTTTTTGCTTTTATTGTAAAAAATATATATGACATGACATAAAATTTGCCATTTTAATTTTTTTTTTTTTTTTTTTTTTTGAGACAGGGTCTCACTCTGTTGCCCACACTAGAGTCTAGAGTGCAATGGTATCATCATAGCTTTCAAACTGCAACCTCAAACTCCTGGGCTCAAGCGATTTTCCTGCCTTAGTCTCTCAAGTAGCTGGGACTACAGGCATGTTACCACCACACCTGGCTAATTTTTTGGTTTTTATTTTTTGTAGTGACAGGGTCTTACTGTTGCCCAGGCTGATCCCAAACTCCTGGCCTCAAGGAATACTCCTGCCTTGGCCTCCCAAAGTGCTAGGATTACGGGCGTGAGCCACCGTACCTGGCCATTTTAATCATTTTTAAGTGTATAGTTTTGTGACATTAAGTACAATCACACTGTTGTGCAACCATCACCACCATCCATCTCCATAACTTTTTATCTTCCTCAACTGAAACTCTGTACCAAATAAACACCAGCTCCTCATTCCCTACCCCCCAGCCCCTGACAACAACCTTTCTACTTTCTGTCTCTATGAATTTGACTACTCTAGGAACCTCATGTAAGTGGAATCATATAATGTTTGTTCTTTTGTGACTGGTATCTTTCACTTAGCATAATGTCCTCAAGATTCATCCATGTTGTAGCATGTGTCAGAATTTCCTTTTTAAGGCTGAGTGATATCCTATTGTATGTATATACCACATTTTATTTATCCATTCATCTGTCCACGGATACTTGGGTTGATTCCATCGTATGACTATTGTGAATAATGCTGCTCTGAACTTGAGTGTACAAATATCTATTCTAGTCTCTGCTTTCACTTCCTTTGGTCACTGTACAGTGTTTAAAGAAATATTTCATCAGCCAAGATTTTAGGGCAGTAACCACAAAGGAAAAAATAGGTAGTTGCCTGTATAAAAACTAAACACTTGTGCTATGTGCAGGGGCCTGCCCCTATAGTCCCAGCTACTCAGGAGACTGAGGTGGGAGGATTACTTGAGCCCAGGAGTTCAAGGCTGCAGTATGCTATGATTGTACCTGTGAATAGCTACTACACTCCAGCTTGGGCAACATATCAAGATGCCATCTCTTTAAAAAAATAAATTAAATACTTGTTTGGGAGAATCCACTTTAAACAAAGTTTAAAGGCAGCTGAAACAGAACATTAGCAACATGTATGATGCATGGTTAATACATACAAAGCTTAATCAGATCAATAAGGCAAAGGTGAATACCCAGACAAAATAGGCTAAGGCATAAATAGGTAATTCACTAGAAAAATGGACAATTAAACCTTGGAATACTGTTTAATCTTACAAGTATTTAAAGCCATACAAATTATCCCAGTATAGTTATTAGAATATTGATTTTGACCTTAAGTGAGTTTAAGCCCAGTTCTGTCATTTCCTAGCTTTATGATCTTGGATACATCACATGACCTTTAAGCCTCAATTTTCCTCATCCGTGAAATACAAGTAATACAGACACATAGGGTTATTGTGAGAATTAAATTCAATACAATGTGTAAAGTACCTGGTGGATTGATATTAAGTATTGCATCCTGCCTGGACTCAAGGCTAGATACCCTCAGCTACTCAAAGGCGACATCTTGTATTCCATTCCTGACAGGAAAATTCTTTCCAGCTCCTGTGAACCATCTAAATGATTAAGGGTGGTGTAACCTAGGGGTCTGCTGAGAGGCTCCGCAAATTGGGGGGGGTGTGAGTTTCTGTGGAATACAGATTAGGAACGACTCAAGAGAACAATGTTCCAAAGGAGTAAATTGGACGGGAAAAAGGCACCTTGTGGCTCTTATTCATCAAATGTATGTAGGGTACTTGTCTACTGGGCATTAGTGCCCTGTTACTAGTCTTGCTGAGGAGCCTGCCTGTATCCATTTATCTAGGTATAAAAAGGAAGGGGAAATTACATAGCCACTGTTAAGCAAATGTTTATGATTATATTACATAGGTAGAGGAGTTGGGCTAGGGGATTCCCTTGAGTTCTTTTCTTTCAATAGATAGTACATCAATGTTTGTTCATTCTTTTGATCAGTATTTAGTTGAACTCCTAATATATGTAAGCTACAATGCTTGGTCTTTGGGAAACCATAGGCATGGGGAATAAAACCCTTCCTATCTAGTAGAACAGATAGGTAATAATTAAAGAATCACACAAACAGATGTAAAATCATAACCAAAGTCAGTGCCATTAACGTGAGGACTAATATCATGTGGCTATGTGATAGGAATGACCTAGAGATGTACAGAAGGAAGCAGAGCAATGACATGGCTGGAGGGAGTGCTTGGTCAAGAAACCCGTTCAGTATCCTGACCACACAGGCTTGGTTTTAGGAACTGGGGGAGAGAAAGATAAATATGATATTGATGAAGAGGCAGATGCTTTTAAAAGTATCATAGTACATGATAAATGCTTTACTATGGATATGACTAAAGCATTAGGGAAGCACAAATGAGGAAGTGATTAATTCTGCCAGGGTGGCTAGAGGTGATAGTTAAGGAAGGCTTCCCAGTGGAAGTGACATTTGAGCTGGATTTTGAAGGGCAAGGAAGAGTTCCACTTATGGGAAGAAGTATGGCACTATTGCTGGTAGAGGAAACAGCAGAGCAAAGACATTCAGAGAAAGCTTAAGAAAGGAAGTGAGTCGCAGGACATGTCTTAAAGTAATGGTGAGTGTTGTTTGGCGAGGAGTTTGAGGAAGGCCCTGGCAGGGTTTCTCAATTTTCCCAAGGCTTCTGCTGTTTCCCACGTAGGCCCCTTGATTTGCAAAGGCCAAGGTAAGAGGAGGCTTTGAGGTAAGGCACTCTCTGCTTTGTGTGTAGGGAGAAGGAAGGTGCACTATTTGTTTCCAGACGGGAAGGAAATGGCTGAAGAATATGATGAGAAGACAACTGAACTACTTGGTAAGTGACAGAGGCTCCCAGTAGGTCCTCAGAAACACTTGGGGCTGACCTAAGCACAGGTGAACACTCCTAGCCTTAGGCTTGAGGGAGGAGCCCAGACCAATGTAGAAGCTAGAGTAGATCAAAGCCCTAGAGGCAAGATTATTCTTGAGAATAATGTGGACACCAAAAGTTGAGCAGGAGTCCTTTTGACCAGTAAAAGTCATCCCTACCTGTACCCTCATCAAATGGGAGGGTTGGTAATTCTAAGATGGGAATGGGGATATAGAGAAACAGTTGAGAAAAAGCTCTACAGAGGACGTGGTATTGGCAGTGAGCCTCGTAGGCTGAGTAGAGGTAAGGACATGCTTTCACTGCAATTTTTTTGCTTTGTTTTCTAAAGCCACCTCAGGAACAAGCAAGTCTTAGAGGCACAGCTTCTGACCTTGTCTCCAAGGTGACACTATAAAATATAACCCTCATCTTGAAAAATGTCTGAATCAAAGGGGGTAGAAATGGTGGTTTTGCAGCATTGCTATTTTCATTCCTGCAACTCGTTTCCCCTAAGAATAGGCTCATGGATAGGGGTTCCAGCTTGGATTTCTGAGAAGTGTTTGATTTTCCCTCTCGCTGTTCCCAGGTATGCACACCAGCATTAACCAGCTTCCTAGAGCTAGGTGGCTGGCTCTTTGACCCAGGGCCCAAGGCTGTCAGCAGTGGGAGTTGGTCTCTTTATTAAGTTCCATCTGAAATGCTAAGACCAATGATGGAATCATGGGCTGGGTTATTTTCTTGTCATTATTCTTGACTTTAATTTCTTCCTGGGCCTGATCGACAGGTAGTATTGGCGAGGGAATTTCTTTTTCCCTTTTTCTGACAGCTCATAAATGTCTAGAACCGACAACATGGATTACACTGGCTTGCATTCTTTAGTCTCCAGTCTTAAAATGTGTGTCCTGCGCATGTTCAGTCGCAGAGTGAAGTGTTGATCCCTCCTTATTATGAGCTGCTTGGGCTCCAATCCCAATTGGTTTAGTCTGGTGCTATTAAAAATCTTGATGTGTTTAGCATATGACACTGATTCGGTGGAAACCAATACAGTAGTAATATCCTTACAATGCATTGTAATTTATAGTGCTCCCAGGGGATGACAGCCTTGGAATGCCTAACAGGGGAGAACTTATGAAAGCAGAGGTCACGTGGGCTCACCACCACCATAACCAGGCCAGCAACTAGCCACAGCTCTGCACCCCTAGCCCCCCAGCACCACCTCTCTTACCCTCCACACAGAGCAAATAAACCAACTATAGCTGCTATAGCTGTAAAAACAAACAAATAAAACCCAGGCTTCTTTGTTGTGTTTGGACATGAAAGTAAAATTAAAAACAAGTCCAGGTTTCTTCAGTTGTAGTACTGCATGCCCCAATGTCTCACATTAACCTGTCACTTCTCTTGGTGGCAGGTGGGGAACACACCATGGCCTCCAAACTCCTTTTTTTTAAAAAGTAGAAATGGAGAACACACTTCATAGGAGAGCTGTTTGGCTAAAATTTGCTTAATAATGATATTAATACTGTAACTCTTATTGAGTACCATGCTAAGTATGTTATGTGAATTATCTCATTTAATCATCCCCATTAGAGCCCTATGAGGGCCAGGCGCGGTGGCTCATGCCTGTAATCCTAGCACTCTGGGAGGCCAAGGTGGGTGGATTGCTCAAGGTCAGGAGTTCAAAACCAGCCTGAGCAAGAGTGAGACCCTGTCTCTACTATAAATAGAAAGAAATTAATTGGCCAACTAAACATACATATATATATATATATATATATATATATATAAAAATATATAAAATTAGCCGGGCATGGTGGCACATGCCTGTAGTCCCAGCTACTCGGGAGGCTGAGGCAGAAGGATTGCTTGAGCCTAGGAGTTTGATGTTGCTGTGAGCTAAGCTGACGCCATGGCACTCTAGCCTGGGCAACAAAAGTGAGACTCTGTCTCAAAAAAAAAAAAAGCCCTATGAGGGCTACTGTTGTCCCCATTTTACAGTTGGGAAGAAAAAAACAAAACAGAAGCTCAGAGAGGTTAAGCACCTTGTTCAGAATCACAGAACTAGTTAGTTTCTGAGCCAGGTTTTAAGCCTCGTTCTATCCAATTAAGAGCCCATACTTTAATCCACAACAACATAGTATTAGGAGTTGAGAATATTTAAATCCAACCTTCTTTTCATACTAAATTTTTCTTTCCCCAGGATGGCCTGAATGGGGACTCATGGGCAGAGAGGGGCACCCCACTTGAACCACTGGGCCCCAGCCACAGAACAGATCTTTTTCTTATTCTTCTCTGCCTCCCCCAGCTGCCCTTGCAAAATACTGTTCATTATTAATTTTTAAGTATAAATAATCCCAGGGTCTGAGCTGGCTTTTGCTTGTGCTTTCCTTAAAGTAAAATATGGACATAGTTTTTGTGTCAGTAAATAGGAATAGTTTCCATTTTTCCAGCTAATTATACAAATTTGATAATTGGCTAAACTGCTGCTAGAAAAACTTAGAAAGTAATTTGCAGAGGAAGAATTGCCAATAGGTGTGCATCTGTCTGGGACTGGGTTCTTCCAGTCGATGTTAATAAGCATGTTAGTGTCATATTTTTTTCCTATCCTCTCAGTGCTATTCATTCCCACCCTCCACAATGAATGCTGTATGTATTCATAGAGGAAAAAACTGAAGGCCCTGTAACAATGATCGGAACATCAAACCAGCCTGAGAAGAACACAGCATGTCCAGGGGGGCCAAGGCTGAAGGGCAGGCCATCCCCCAGCGATTACATTCGGATTACCGGCTTAATCTGCTTTGGTATTTGACCGCCAGCCTAACCACCCCAGGCTGCATTTGGAGGATATTGAGCACTTTCATCCCCAAGCACTTCACTGGCTTTATAAATGACCCACTCTATTCCCTTCAGCCTCCTCTGGGATGGGACGTGGCAGCTGTTTAATAGCCACATAGCAATGTTGCAGTGTTTTAGGGCAGAAGAGAAGAATCCTGCATCCAGTTTAAGCTGCAGGGAGTATTTAGGAAGGGGAATGTAATTATCCACATTGGAAGTGGGCCAGGGCTTGGAGCTTTGGGGAAAGAAGCCTTTAGGACTTCCACTTTCCAACCCACCTGAAAGATGGGGCCTCTTTTCAGCAGTCTGGGACAGCAGTCTGCTTCCTGCTGATTTAGGAAAAAGCCTCCAGGTGCTGCCTCCTTCCATATTCCCTATCAGACTTTTTATAGGATCGTTGAAAGTCTCCTTCCAAGGACTGGCCCTGGCTCAACCAGGGAAGATATGACAGCATCCCAGGGAACTGCCTCACACGCACCAGTTTGGGTTTAACATATAATCAAATCAGAGCGACAGCAGGTGGAAACAGTCTTCTGTTGCCGCAGGAGCTGTCCTTGAGTTCAGGAACAAAGACAGGGACAAGAAAAGACAAAGTGTGCATTTGTACATGTGCGTTCATGCCACATGCATTAGAAAAATAAGGACTGCAAAATCCTTTGTTGGATCTTATCTCTTGAGGGAATGGTAAGGGAAACTTTTTTCTGCAATCTAACAAAGAATTTAATTCCTAAGTTGTTAAAAAAAGAATGTGAAGCAGCCAAGGGTGCCAATTTCCTGTGACCCAAGTGGCTTTTAAGGTCAGAAGTAAGGAAACCAGCAGCTGACTTTGTTCCTTCTTTGGTACTTCTTGGGAAAGTTTCTGTGTAAAACCCAACATTTCTTGGATTAAAAGAGTGGACAGAAAATCCTGGGGTGGTTATTGCCTCTAAGGCCACATTAGTACTGTATTATGTACATCTTAGGACATACAGTTTAACAAGGTCCATGATTATAGGGGCGCCTTGCTTTTCCAGCTGTAGATAGTTAGGTATTCCTCATAATTTACTTTTTCAGATTATCAAAGCTTAGCCTTTAAAAGCCACCTATAAAAAACAAATATGGCTAGGCACAGTGGCTCACACCTGTAACCCTCTAGCACTGTGGGAGGCCAAGGTGGGAGGATTACTTGAGACCAGGAGTTAGAGACCAGGGTGGACAACATAGTGAGACCCCATCTCTACAAAAAGTAAAAAACTTAGCTGGGTGTCATGCTGTGAGCCTGTAGTCTCAGCTGCTTAGGAGGCTGAGGTGGAAGGATCACCTGAATCTAGGATTTGGAGGTTGCAGTGAGCTATGATTGTGCCACTGTACTCCAGCCTGGGCAACAGAACAAGACTCTTATCTCTTTTTGTTTGTTTGTTTGTTTTTGGAGACAGAGTCTCACTCTGTTGCCTGGGCTAGAGTGCCTTGGGATCAGCCTAGCTCACAGCAGCAACCTCAAACTCCTGGGCTCAAGCGATCCTACTGCCTCAGCCTCCTGAGTTGCTGGGACTACAGGTATGCGCCACCATGGCTGGCTAATTTTTTATATATGTACTTTTAGTTGTCCAGCTAATTTCTTTCTGTTTTTTTTTTTTTTTTTAGTATTGACGGGGTCTTGCTCTTGCTCAGGCTGGTCTTGAACTCCTGAGCTCAAACAGTCCACTGGCCTCGGCATCCCAGAGTGCTAGGATTATAGGCATGAGCCACCATGTGCGGGCAAGACTCTTATCTCTTAAACAAATAAACAAACAAACAGAAATAGAGCTATAATACTTTAAAAAAAGAAACCTTTCTAAATGTTATATATTGAACACTTATAGAATAACGTTTAACCTTTTATTAATGATTCAAATTCTGGATTTAGAGTTAGGAGACCTGTAGTTTAGTTGTGGCATTTGTAAGTTAGTCTTTTTGAGCCTTAGTAATTCCTCATACTCTGTCCCCTGGTGAGCAGTGGCAAGACTTGAAATGGGAGAAATGCTATTTCTTTATGGACAATGGAAAGAAAAGAGAAAAAAAATGCTGTTTCTCATTTTAAAAAATACAGATCAGACTAGACGCTTTCTAAAGGAACTTCCACCTTTAAAATCTGCGATGATTGTGTTCTATTATATAGCAATACCTTCAGTGTCTAAGGGTACTTGTTTGCCCTCATACTAAATGCTCCCAAGTGCTTGTGTAGTTCTGACACTGCCCTCCAATGTGAGCTGTCCCCTGATACTGTTGTCAGTATGCCTGGGAAAAAAGTAATTTCCTGCTTTATTCTACACATAGCATTTTATACACAGTCTGAGTGAGAATCTGGGAGTGATCTTTCCTATAGTATAGAGGAGGTTACATGGATCTTGTCACAATAAGCTTAGAGGCATTTGTCACTTCTGCGTTTGTGACTGTGACAGAGATCCCCAGAAGGCTGGCTTCCAGTGAAGTGAGGTATTACAGTGAATAGATTTGGATATACTCCTGGTCACAGTCCATTCACTTAAGAGAGAAGCATTTGTAAAAAAAAAAAAAATGTTACCTATAAAGCATATTTCCAAGTTTTACTCTTCCTTATTAATTTTCATTATAAACTTGGAAATGTGTTCCTAGGGAGGATTTTTGGCCCTAAGATGTAATAAAATCACACTGCAGAATGCAGCAGACCTTATAAAAGCACATATTCAAGAGAAAATTCTAATTTTACAGCATGCTTCTATGTTCAGCTTGTGTGCCTTACTTATAGCAGTGAAGGTGTTTAGATTTGGAACAGCTTCTCAAAAGGTCTAAAGGAAAACCACCTGCTCATCTGATGCTGAGAATCAGACTGTAGCTATCATCTCCCCACCTGGAAAAAGGAGCAAATGGAAACAACTGTGGCAGAGTACCACGCACTTTTTGAGTTTAGCTCCTTAGGCAGCTATAGAAGGCTGCTCAGGCTGAAGGATACCAGAGGCAGCAGCCCCTGTGATTCCTAATGCATCAGGAAAGGAAAAGAAAGGTGTGTGTGGGGGGGAAATTGGGGGCAGGGACTGCACAACAGCAGTCACCACAACATGGCTGAGCAGGGTTCCTGAAAAATCTCAGCAGGAGTTTCCAGGTAATGTCCATTGAACTAGTTTCTTGATTTATCATTTCCATAATATATGTGCCTTATTTAAAAAAAAATCTTAGGCAAACATGTGGATTGTGAAACAAGGTAAAATAGAGATGGTTACTTGCATTATAAAAGGATTCCATCTTACAAAAAATTCACATTAGATCTCTTATAAATAGTGCATTTAAAATATGGTATGTGCCTAAGATTTTGTTTAAATACAGTTTTGGGGTTGTTTTTTTAAAGCCAAGTATACTTTAAATGAGTGAATTTCTATATTTGGACTTTCTGAATCATGAGACAAACCTGCCCAACAGCTTTTACCCTCTTAATTTTTGTTTTCCTTTGCATGTTTTTTAGAGGGGAAAAAAATGCATCTCAACTCCCATTTGGGGGTTCCAAATTTCTCCCATTACCAGAAACCACCCTTTTCCTAACCCTCCCATCTTCTTGCTTGAAGCCACTTTCTAAGGATTTCTTGATTCCACTTGGTTCCTCTCAGAGCTTCATTCCAGTTCCTTTTGTCTGGGCACTCGTGAGATGGGCTTTGCAAGTTGTCTAAGATTGAAATGTCCTACTGAGATTTCAGAGGCTGTGAGGTCCCTGCTCAAATGAACTAAGTCTGGTGTAAAGGCCCAAAACTCCCAGTTTTATCTTATTCTAGTTACTGAACATGGTGTTGGTAAACCAGCAGAAAAGAACAGAGACCCTTTCTTCATCATCATCCCATTGCTTCTCTCTCCAGTGAGAAAGTGGCGTGTGAAAAGTGCTCTGGGAGCCTTGGGCCAGTGGCAGCTTGAGGTGGGAGAGCCAGCGCCCCCAGGAGCAGGGAGCCTGGGCCCTGAACTCATCAAGGAAAGCAATGCCAATGTACGTCCATCCATCCAGGTGTCTTGTTGGGCTAAGGTGGGGGTGGGCTGCTGGTCCTTGAGAGCAGGGAGCATGGAGCATATTTTGTTCACCTCTTCATCTCCAGCATGTCCACCTGAACACAGCACTCTATAATAATGTTTGAATGAATAGAAACACTGGCTTGATCATCCCAGGGTTAGGGCTCCAAGCCTGGAATGTCACAGCAGTACAGCATCAGAGGGAAGCTGTGAAGAGCTGAGGGTCTCCTATTATGCCTCTGGGTAGAGGGGGGTGGGAGCCATCCCTTTCCTAAGAATAGTCCTTGAGTTGGATTTGCCTTTTGCAGCCTATCTTCATGCGCAAGGACACCAAGATGAGTTTCCAGTGGCGGATTCGAAACCTCCCCTACCCTAAGGATATTTATAGTGTCTGTGTGGACCAGAAGGAGCGCTGCATCATTGTCAGAACAACCAACAAAAAGTGAGTGGCGTGGAGGATACCTGCCTGCTTATGTATGAGCACGGTGTGGGGTGGGGTTTGATCTGGGATTAGGTCTCAGATTACTTCCTACCCCAGAAGACAGAGAAGAAGCCTCTTTCCTCCATCTCTGAGGAAGGCAGACAGTCAGGCAGGCTGCTGGCTGGCTGACAGAACTAAAACGCAGGAGTCACTGTAAGTAGAAGGGCTTCCTCTTTGCAGGACCAGCTTGAATAATGTAATAATCAGCTCCGTCTGGGCAGGGAAAGTTGAACAAGTGTCTAGTACAGTACATGGTACATACTGGGGCTCAATAAATATTTGTTGGATGAGGGAATCACATGGCCATTAACTTGTGGTCTCAGGTGGTTCTGCTATTAGGTTATTATGACCTTGACCTCCTGGCTGGATCTAGTCCATGGTGTTGGCCTAGAGACTTGACATCACTGTCAGAGCTGGCAAGGAGCCATGGCCTGGAAGGCACACCTGTGTTAGGTGGTAGTTATGGGACTTTCAAGTACTGGCCTGAGCAGCAGTAGACCTGATCCCTCCCTGGAGTGAGTGACAGTAGGCAGATACTTTAGCATCTTGGAAGTCTCTTGCTCTTGGAAGTCTCATTTTTCAAAAGGAGTACTCAACTTCCCTCTGTGGTCTGCTAGGGGGGAGGGAAACTGGGGGTTGAAAGGACAGAAGGTGGCCGAGGTGCATTTCCATCTCGGGAGTGCATTGATCCCATTTGGGTTTCTGGGATTTTGACTGATCATAGGAGAAGAGAAGTGCCCTGTTTGAGGCATGAAGAGAATGGCCTTGAAATGAACTGGTCTTGCTCTGGGCCAGAGGGATTACAGTATAGGGTCAACACCTATGAAATAGGTTTGGGTGAGATGGGAGGTTTTATGAGTTAGCTGTCTGCAAGCTGTGAAGCCATTCAACATGCCTCACGAGGTGCTAAGCCTAACCCGGAGATGCCCCTACCCATCCACTGCTTAACATGCAATAAGGAGGACCTGGCTCCTTGTCCGTCTTCTCAGCCGGTGTAGAGCCTCCCCATTCATCTCCCTCAGGCCTGTGAGGCCCACAGGGGAGCAGGGGAGCTCCCAGATTTCCCCAGTCCAGCACTGAGCTCTACCATTCTCTTAATGACCCCCATAGCCCATCACTTTGTCAGGGTTAAGGGGACAAGGGAAGGGGTGGAGATGAATGAATTAATTTCAGGATTATTGCTGTACATGCAGCCAGCAGCCCCTGCAGTGGGCTTTGTCTATAAATATAAAGTCATAATAATAAGGGTTTGCGTTTATAAAGCACTTTGAAGCCCTCATATAAAAGGCAGTTTATTTTTGTTATTGTTCTCATCATTAACAGGAGTCAGTGCCTAAAGTGGAATTTAGCAATTTCAGACAACAGAGAAATTGCCTGTAGGAAAACAAACTCCGTGCTTCAGCAAGCATTCCCTGGCGTAAGAGGCCCTGGGCCCAAACTGGGAACAAAAGTGCTTCCGATAGCACTTGAATCTGCAGCCTAGCACTTTGTGAAGCTGGCTGCTGCCTCCTTTTTGTCCCCCAGAGGTCACTGTCGAATACAGATATCAGGCAGAAATGTGATTACCAGGGAGTGAGAAGAGAAGCTAGCTAACTCACCAAAAAATTCATCTGCGAGCAAATCCTCTGGGTCCCGTCTCCTGCACACATCCAGCCATAGGTGGCGCTGTTGGCCAGGAGCTCCGTGGCTAGAGGCCATTCTGGCGTCTAAGGCAATGGGGTGGGGGGTAGGGAGAATATTGGATAGTTTTGAAATGATGAGTGAGGCCAGGTGGGATGGAAGTGGTGGCCCAGGAGGCGCAGGGCTGGGGGTTGGATTCCCACGGAGGGGAAAGGAGTATTTCAAGGCCCATTCTGGAGCCCTCACTGAGTCTCTGGTCCAGTGTTCCAGCCTGGCTCAGCCCTGACCTGCTCAGGTCCTTCTTCTGGGAGGTAGGCTAGAGAGGCTGCTAAACCCTTAACCAGATCTTTCCTGAACCTAGTAGCATTTTTACTTTCTACTTGTAGTGATGTGTGCCATACCTTTACTCCCATTGATTAAACAGAGCTCATAGCTATTCCTTTGAACAGTGTTTAACTTTTTCAGGATACAGTACTTTTAAAATGTGTGTGTTTGTTTGTTTGTTTCTCTGAGACAGGGTCTTGCTCTATTGCGCAGGCTACAGTGCAGTGGTGTCATCATAGCTTACTACAACTTCTAGCTCCTAGGCTCAAGTGATCCTCCTGCCTCAGCCTTCCAAGTAGGAACTACAGGCATGTGCCCCGCCTGGCTAATTTTTCTTATTTTTTATAGAGATACTTTTTTTTTTTTTTAGCAGGATTTCAGGCACCTTTATTCACAGCAGATATTTTTGGTCAGGGAGCCTGCCTTTGAAATCTATCACATAAGGAGGACAACTCCTGCCCAAGTCCTGACGCTCCTACAGCAGCAACCAGCCACGTCACTTCCACTTGCCACTTGCGGGCTCAGAATACGTCTGCCCTCAGGTTTCAGCTAGTCTGGTCACGGCCAGTTGGAGTGGGCCATTCAGGGGCTAAATCCTGCAGCACAACTGACTGGACCAATAAAAGGAGGCTCTGTAGCAGGTTAATAATAGTGCTGAATTCATTTTTTTTTTTTTACAGAAGAATCTTACTCCTTTGTGTTCCTCATATAATTTATAAATAGGACAAATTACTTCTTTATATATTTGCAATACAAACAATCACGACTGGTGATATGGGAAACTTAAAAAAACCCATACTGTTTTCATTAAGAGTTTCCCTTTAAGAAGGACCATACCATTCCTCAACCATTACAAATTTTCAGGTTTTTGTTGTATACAACCACTTTGTGGTGACAATCACATGGATTGCCACATAAATCCAGATCAATACTGGCCTCTGGGCTTGGCACACTGCACACTGCATTTCTGAGTGGCAAGAGTTATCATCCCTGCCTTCTATAATCCATAATAAAACTCTGCAAGAACTTAGGTTTTTTTTTTTGTTTTTTTGTTTTTTTTTTTTTGAGACAGAGTCTCACTTTGTTGCCTGGGCTAGAGTGAGTGCCATGGCATCAGTTTAGCTCACAGCAACCTCAAACTCCTGGGCTCAAGCAATCCTACTGCCTCAGCCTCCCGAGTAGCTGGGACTACAGGCATGCGCCACCATGCCCAGCTAATTTTTTCTATATATATTATTAGTTGGCCAATTAATTTCTTTCTATTTATAGCAGAGGTGGGGTCTCACTCTTGCTCAGGCTGGTTTCGAACTCCTGACCTCGAGCAATCTGCCCACCTCGGCCTCCCAGAGTGCCAGGATCACAGGCGTGAGCCACCGCGCCCGGCCTAGAGATACTTTTTATAGAGATATTTTTTATAGAGATACAGGGTCTCAATAAGTTGCCCAGGCTGGTCTTGAACTCCTGGCCTCAAGTGATCTTCCTGCTTTGGCTTCCCAAAGTGCTATAGCATTACCAGCGTGAACTACTACATCCAGGCTTAAACTCTGTTTTCTTATCATCACACTATCTGGAGTTGGGTAAGATACATATTTTTATTCTTGTGTCATATATTAATGATTATATAAATGTATATATAAAGTCAGCATAACAAATTGACCTACCGAAAGGAAAGTCAATGACCTCTCTTGATACCCTGGCATCTGCAGTTTCTACTACACCATGGCATTTCTCTCTGATTTGACCTCTTCTTTCACCTAGAGGTTCCACACCTGCCCCAGTTCTAATATTCTGGAATGTAGTTAGTGACCAAAGCCAGAATTCCTTTGTCCATACCTGCCTTGACCCTAAAGAATTGGGTTGGCCACTTTACTTAAAGTAATTGATTCTAGTGTATTATGTCCTTAGCCTCAGGTATTAGTGAGGGATGGATTAGGGAAGGAAGAAAGTACTATTCCAGGATCCCAGTATTGGACCATCAGTTCATGAAAAGAAAGTTTGTGCAGAAAGAAGGTGCTTAGCCTCAGCCTAGAATCTGGCAGTTATAACTGGAACGCGCTGGGGTGCCAGAGTACAGGAGATGTTGGGCAAATCTGGCTGTTGTCACATATTAGCTGTAGTATTTTGGGCAAAGTTTCCTTATCTATCACAGGAGAATACTCATACTTACCTCACAGAATATTTGGGAAATTTCATGAATTATGTGTGTGCAAGCACCCAGCACAACAGCTGGCCTAAAGAGGTCCCCAACAATTCTTTGAAAATTGAAATCTGAAGAAAGCTTGGCTTATTTGACATCGGTGATACTAACACTGTGGGGTAGGTATAATAGGCTTCATTAGAAAAAGGATTCTGTGATCAAATAAGTTTAGGAAACTTGGGATTAAACAGACTTCTCTGTAGTAGGACTCTGAGCACCTTTAGTATGTGCATGTGGACTGTGACTCTAGTAGGGAGCTAATACTGGGTGGGGGTGATGAATTTGCCCAGAGCTTTGATGTTTAAGATTTGTCTGCTGATTTTCTAAGGGTGGGACAGGCTGGAGGCTTCTCTAGACCCCTCTGGCCATGCCAGTGTGCTGGGCGCCACTCCTGAGGTATGTGGGGCATGGCCTGAGCAATTGTCCACAGCATCCCTACTTCTGCCCTCAGTGTGTCCATCTGTCTGTCTGTCTGTCTCTCTCTCAGGGCCTGGCCTCTGGTGCCCTTTCTCAGTTCACTGCAAGGGAGAATGGGTTTGGGGAAGGGCTGGGAATTGGGGAGGGGATACTATAGAGAGTGAAGGGAGGCAGTAGGTCACTTCTGAAATAGCTGAAGTGAAGTTCTCATCTGTTTGGGACACAGAGAAAATAGGTACAGAGTTAGCCTGTTCTAGGCCCTTTCACAAAATCTTAAGTTCATCTAGTGCAGCTACCTTATTTGAGCAAGGGATTTGGAGGAAGAAACTGTGGCCCAGAATTTAAGCAGCCTGCCCAGGGCCACAGGGCAGGACCAGGAGTCCTGTTAACAAACATTTAGTTCCAAGTAAGTCTTGTGAAGACTTTTGACATTCAGAAAGGAAGCCTCCACTGATATGTTGGAGTACCCAGGTTAGATCTCAGGGGAGACAACTTGTTGACTGCTGAATACTCCTGCCCCCTGTCCTAGTATCTGCCTCATCATTGGACAAATTCAGGGAATCTAGACCAAGTGGTCTGTTACTTTGTGGTGAGAATGTGGAGAGATGGAGGCATCAGATATGGGGAATTATCTCTTATAACAGGGGCTTCTCCATTTATCAGCTTTGTGACTTGGGCACAAAGTCCCAAGTTTTCCATGCCTCAGTTTCCTCTTTTATAAGAGAGGATAATAGAAGTAACCAACCCGAGAAAGTTGTTTTGAGGATTTAATGTAGTTAGAACAGTGCCTGGCACAGAATAAGCATTAATTTTTTTAAAAATGCCTCTTTCATTGTGTGGCTGAGATTGAGAAGAGTAAAGGGAGGTGGGAATGGAGGAAGGTTGGGCATCTACAGGAAGCCAGATTAACTACCCTGCTGTAAGGGTTTAACTTTTAGCAGAAACAAAGCAAGGTCTACTCAAGCAGGAATATGTCCTTATTTCTTTATGCTGAAATCACAGCTCAAGGCCTGGACACAGTTGATGCCCAATAATGTTTGTTGTCTACCTAGAGCTGCCTGACGCTGAACATTCTGACTTTTCTAGAAGCACAGTGAGTCTCCTCTTTTCCATGTGCTGGTGAAAAAGTCAAATGCACTGCATGTACTACTAGTTCTTTAGAAATAAGTATGTTTAAAGTGAAGCAACTTGATGAAACTCTACACAGGGCTTGTTTTCCAAAGAAAAAGTATTGTTTAGAGGAGCAAAATTATAAGCCCTACCCATATGTGTTGTAAAATTGTTCTGAAAAGTGAGGCTTGTGAATAGAAATGTAGTGCCCAGGTCACAATCCACTTAAAACTTGTAACAAATACAGATAAGTTAAAAAAAAAAAAAAGTCAAATGCAGTACTCATCATGGCAAACCTGAGGCTGGGGAATGGAGGTGAGAAGGGAGCCTGCTGGCCCCTGAGGAGAGAAGGCAGATGTCCCATACTCCCTTGAGCACTGCCTGTCAGTATCCTCTCAGTAGTTGTTTAACCTCAACCAATCAAATAAATTCATTATAATAGACTCAAAACAAGGCTAAGCCTCCAGACCTGCTCTGCCTCCATTTCCCTAGCCTGGTGGGAGTAGGACAAGGAAGCGGGGCAAGCCATATACCTCAAGTTCTCTCTGATCCTGTCCTTGCATCCTTGCCATTGAGGCCAAGCCCTGGGATTCTCTTTCCAGCTGTACTGCTCCAGCCTGGGGAATGATTCTGCTTTTTGTGTATATTTGCAGGGAAGATGTTAACACTTCCTAACAAGGCTTTGTGTTCATCTAATCTCTGCTGTTTAACCTTTGACTCTCCTCTATTATCAGTGTCTGCCACCTTTGCTGGCCAGACCAAGGGCCTCAGGAAGAGCCCTCAGCCTGGGCTGGCTAGGAAGAGGATGAGGCAGGCATTCCATCCCAGGTCTGCAGGCAGATGGATCGCGTTTCCCTGGGGCAGAGCTTTGGAAAATAAAGCAACTTGCAGTGCCATTAGGATCCCCCAGCCCCCACTCCTTTTGAACTGTCAGCCTTTAAGTAAACATTCTTTTCCTGCCATGGGTCCCAGCACCTTAGTGAGGAGTGGAGAACCTGGGAGGAGAGGGGCCCTGAGAGCCTCTGCTGAACGGAGGGATTTGGGCAGGGAAGAAGGGGGCAGAAGTGCTACATTGATGTCAACTCTCTGAGTCCCCAGGGCATCGGGGCTTTTGAAGTGGACTCGGGGTAGCTGTCACCGAAAGAACCAGGCCCCTCTGAAGTATTAAAAGCCCCGTCCTCTCTAGGCCCCTCACTTGAGTTTGTTTGTACCTGCCTGAGGCATTTCCCTTCACAGCCCACACAACCTCTGCAGCAGACTATGATGCCCTCCCCAGGTAAGTGGTCTGGCTGTTGTTGTTGGCCAGGCCTAGGCCACACTTGCAAGGAAAATGCCAAACGGGTCTGTTGTTAGAGAGAGGAGGCCATTCTTTGTGCTCTGGTGTAATAAGCATCTGAGCAGGGACAAGGAACCTGAATCCTAACTCCCTACTCCACTGACAATTGGCTACGGAACCAGGCAAGACATTTCATCTCTCTGAGCCACAGTTTCCTCTTTGGTAAAGGGGCTCAAGTTTCCTGCAAAACAAAGTCCAGTTATATACATTATGGGCTGGGTGTTGCTATCTGGTTTTTGTTTTGTTTACTAAAAGGGATCATTAATCTCTGGGCTGGTACCTGCATGATAGGGACCATGCGTGGTGTGTGAAAATGGAGGAGTAGGGTCTTGGGGCCAGCAAAGTAGTCCAGAGATCCGGCTTCTGTGATGAGTAACATGGTTTATCCTCTCAGGGAGATTTCTCCTTGGGGATGTACTTTTCTCTTTGATCTGCAAGTTGAGTCAGGCTAACAAAGTCTTAAAAGACCTCAAAAGAGGAAAAGGTAGCTAAGGTCTTCAGTGGAAGTCCCATGTATTAATAAGTGGCAGCTGTAGGGCCTCAGCTTTCCAGGACAGCCCTAGATGTCTTTACTCTGTCCTTTGTTAAAGCATATGTCCCATCTTCTGGTGTCCTCATGAGGCTTTCATGAGGTGCAGAGGCAGCCCAAGCTGCCTGAGCTATATGTTTATTACAGGAGGCTTCTACCTGTCTTTGGGAGACCTCGTCTGAAGTGTGAGTTCCTCTAACTTCTGGTCTAATCGTGGAATTATAGCTGCTTCTGCTCTTCTACCATTGGATATGTTACATTATATTATATCCAGACATAATGCTGTCCTTTTCTTTCCAGGGCCACTGAGCTCTATAATACTGGTGTTCCAGTTTCCCTTCTTCCTCTCTAGCTGTGTGGAAGGTGTGGGAGAACTGTGTAGAAGTTTGGTGGCAGAGGGTCTGATGCCCAACTATTGGCATCACCTTGCTGGGTTTCCCAATGGCCTCTTGATATCCCTACAGGTACTACAAGAAGTTCTCCATTCCTGACCTAGACAGATACCAGCTACCCCTGGATGATTCCTTGCTGAGTTTTGCTCATGCCAACTGCACCTTGATCATCTCTGTAAGATTCATGCAGACTTCTTAGATACTGCATCAGGGAGAGGCTTCCTCTTTCCCTGCCCACTTCTAATCCCATAGGAGTCCCCAGTTCTCGCCCCAACCCCTAGGATGTGCTTGCTAGAAAACAGGCATCTCTAATTCAGCAATGGCGGGGATGGGGGGGGGCATTCAGGGAGGAGTCTGGTCATATAATTCACAGCTGGAAGAGGGTAAAGGATGATGGGGAAGTGGTGGAAATTGTAGGACTTGAGTTCTTGTCCAAGGTCTGTTCCTACCCAACCATATGACCTGGAGCAAATCACTGAAGCCTGTAGCCATCAATTTTCTCATGTGCACAGAAGAGGCCCCAAGTGTGTGTGGCGGCAGGAGGGATAGTGACCGAGTATGTCTTCTTCCTGGCTCCATCCACAGTACCAGAAGCCAAAGGAGGTGGTAGAGGCCGAATCAGAGCTACAGAAGGAGCTAAAGAAGGTGAAGACGGCCCACAGCAGTGATGGGGACTGCAAGACCCAGTAGTTGGCCACCGAGTCTAGTACCTCCAGCATGGAGGGTGTTGTGAGACTTGAGGCTTGGGCCTTTCCATCCCATGACAGCCTCTACTCTTCCAGGAGCTATCTGGAGTCTGTGAGAACTGGCCTGTGGGGCACTCCCAGCCCAAGTCATGATCTTATTTCCTGAGTAAAGAAAGTCATTCTGCGTCACTGTACAGGAACTATCCTCTTATCCAACTCTGTATTCTGCCTGCCCCCAGGCCCCCCAAGGAAGAGTGATGGTGACAACATTCCCTTCTCCTCCATCCTGGGGACCTTGAACATAAAGCCTTCCAAATAAAGGTAGGAGAAGAGGGTGGAAGCACATGACCGCAGCAGGGCAGGGCTGGGCATCTTTCCTCCAGCCTGTCTGCACAAACTCAAAGGAAGACTAGGCTGCAAGGGACCCTATGGTACCTTAGCTTGCAGGTGGCTCAGAGGAAACTCCCTAAGATAGGTGTGGCAAGGGAGTTTTAAAAATGCAGAAACCTTGGAAACAGAGCACAGGATGTTTGGACAGTGTGGGTGGAAAGCCAGAATAAGGGTCAGAGTGTCACTAAGGGGGTAGGGGGGATGAAGAAGAATCACCACAGATGACAGCAGCTTAGCCCCTCAGCAGGCTGGAGCCCTTCCACAGTCCCCCTCCATACCTTACAGGTGACCATCCCATACACACAGCTAAAGGGGTAGGTGGTTAATTGGAAAAAAAGAAACCCTTGTTCTTTGGGAAACAGAGCCATGAGGCTGATCTTAGTCTTTCCCCAACGTGCACAACCCTGAGTTTGAGTCTGTTCTTCTCTTTTCCTGGGGCCTCCTAGAACTACCCAGCCAGTGAGGAACCAGATTTTATGAACAATCAAGCTTTATTTTTACAAAAATGAAAATTGTAGCATGTCTCAACAGCCGGCCTGAGGTAGGGCTGGCTCAGAACTCACTCAGAACTACTGCGCTCCCTTTGTCCTTTCTTGGTTTCAAAGCAAAACCAAGTGGCCCAGGAATGAACCCCCAGCCCTAAGAGGTTGGTCAAGGGGGGGGTCTGACTGAGACTGAGGTGGCTAATGCCAATAGGGGGTATTGGCAGTCTCACCTCTTCTTCCAGGGAGGGGCATAAAGGGACCATGAAGGTGGGTGCACCTCACCTCACTCTGTAGGCTGTTATGGCTCTAAGAAGGGGTGGGGTGCAGGGGGGGGCCTCTTTGGGCCAGATCTTTGCTCTGGTCAAACAGGGACACAAGGCCCAGTTACAGCTGCACTTTGCCAAAGCAGCAGGTCTTCTCTCTCCAACAGGTTCCTGGAAGGGACTGCATCTCTGGGTAAGCCCCAGAGCCCCAGGAGTCAGAAGCCTCTAGTTTAAGGTGCCCACACACTGGGGTCACACAGGTCTAGGAACACAGCGGGGGCAGTGGGGATGAGCTATCACCGCACCCTCCAGGCAAGAGTGGTCCCTGAGTAGCTGGCTTCTCTGGCCCACAGGCAGAGGTGGCCCTGCCAGTCACGGGTTCTGAAAATCCAGGACATGGAGGTTGTAAGACAGCGCAGCATAGAGATGCTTGGTGGTGAGACGCAGGCAGTACACAGGGCTGCTCAGGGGGGTCGACGTCAGCGGGAAGGCCTGGAAGGGAGGGCACAGAAGTGGTAAGAGCTTTCCCAGTGGGAAATGGGGGTACCTTAACCCAAGATCCCCAGGCCCAGTGAAACAGAAACGTGCCACTGTAGGGTTCCTCCCACCCTATCCTTGGCCATATCACCCTCCCCCAGAAGCAACCCATAACGACGAGTCCTGGCATCCTGGAGGTGTGAGGTGGGCAAGACACTCACGTGCAGGCAGGCCCTTTGGCGCCGGTCCCATAGCCGCACCACGCCGTAGTAGGAGGAACCTGTGGCCAGCAGGTGGTTGCCATCTGTCTGCAGGCAGTACAGGGTGCTGTCGTGGGGCTCCTCCCACTCCATGACACATTTCCTGTCCAGGAAGGGGAGATACAGAGGGACGTTCAGGGTGCCCTCCACCTCAGCTTCCTCTGGGGCCTTGAGGAACTGTGGGGAGGGTTAGGGAGCTATTCTAGGCTGGGGGAGAGAGATGCCTGAATCATCAGATTCTTTATAAACCGAACTTAATGGGAAAGGCATCCTCTGTAAAGGACTCGCTCACCAAGCCCCAGACCACACAGCAGATTATGCCTGCATTTGTGTTTCCACATGGCCGGCTACTTGTCATGAGGGGGAGAAGTAATAAAGGCCTCAAGAAAGGCTGGGACAGAATGCTGAGGGACAGTACCCTGACAACTCCAGAGGCTCTGAGAAGTGCCTGCCCTTATAGGGCCTGCTGGCTACAGTTTCCCAGGCCACCAGGACCAGGGCTGCCCCAGGGTAGGGAGTCTAAGCTTGATATGACCTTGGAGGCCCCTTCCTTCCCAGGTCACATAGAGTCTCTGTGTCCTCTTCCATGGGCCAACCCGAGCCTAGAGGAAGAACCGGGGGTGCAGGGGAACTCCCACCACCTGTCCTCCCTGCCCAGCACACTCACCGGACACTGGTGCGGAGGTCCCAGTAGCGCACATAGGTGTCATAGCCACAGGACAGCAGTGTGAAAGGGGACTCATACATAACGTCTAGCACCCCTGCCCCTGGGGGAAAGTCACTGCCCAGGTGTGTCACCAGCTGCCCACTGGGGAGAAGAGCAGAGAGTGAAAGGCTGCCCCACCTTGCCCCACTCTTTCAACTTTCAGATGGTATTAGATCTTGGGGAAATGCAGCTCTCCGTCCTCCTCAGCTAGAATTAGACTTCCTGCGGAAGGGGGCCAAGGGAGGAGATGCCCAACGCCTAGCCCCCTCACCCCACCACGAGGCCTCTCTAGCCAGTCCCAGTCCCCACCCCTCCCCCAGCATCCCAGTCCCCAGCAGCCCTTCCATCACACCTGCGTGCAGCTGCCCCCAGCCCAGCCACTCCTCCTCAGGACGATGAATGGGCCTTGCTGAAGGGGTCAGCCCCCCTCACACACACACACTTGGTTACTTTATACTCCTTGATCCTGCAGGTCATGCAGTTCTGAGCTGCCTGAGTCCAATGCCTTAATTCCTGCCTGTAATCTGGGGCTCAAACCTCGTTGGGGATAAAGACCACACAAAGGGAGAAGGGGAGTCTCAGGAGATGTTAAAACAAGTAAACACCTTTGTGTCTGGGGAGAGAAATCGCTGAGAAAGCAGCTTAGCGGGCTGTCCCTGGTGTTCCTGGCCTGGCTGGCCCCCAGCCTGGGGCTAGCACGCCTCTGTGATCACAGCCCCCAGCCTGCTGGGTTCCAACCTGCTCCCCCCACCCTCACCCCACCCGGTGGCCGAGAGCAGATTACTGAGAAGAACAATTTCTTTGTGACTGTGTAATTCCCTCCGTGACCGCGGCAGTGGGCAGACCCCTTGCCCTGATGCCAGACCCCTAGCAACCATGTAGGGGGGCCTCCTGGCCCTAGCAACTACCCCTCAACATCAAGTGCACCCGCTAATCCCTGTGGCTAGGGGACGGGTAGAAGTATTGAGTTTTTGCAGAATGATTGAGGGGAATGAAGGAGAAGGAGTACCCTCCAGGTCCAATGCCTCAGCTTCTTTCACCCATGAGATGCTGGGCTCTTCTCCATGGTGTGAGGAGAAACAACGCCATGGACACTTCACAGGGACATCCAGGTAAGAGGCCCTGGCATGGGGTGGAGAGGACTTCATAGCCTCACCAGCCCAGCTTTGGCTCAAGCAGCATTTCAGCAAAGGATGTGAGGCAGGCAAGGCTGCCAGCCACGTGTCTGAGTGCAGACTTCGGCTCCAGTCTTTCCGCCTTGCTCAGATTATGACCCTCAACCTTCCTTCTTCCCAGTGGAGCTGCCATCTTCCTTGAAGGCTAAAGGAATCAAAGGAGGAGGGTAGGGGTTTCTTTCTGCCCACCCTGAACAGTAAGCCCCAACAAGAGCACTGCTGCTGTACAGTGGGGGTAGGCCCCAAGTCAGCACCCCTGTCCCCAGCCTCCTTCCCAGGGAGGTTCTTATCTTCCTCTCAGTAACCCAGTGCTGGGCCTGGGGGGAGAAGATGACAAGCCTCTGTCTGCTGAGGAGCATCAGGTAGAAGGCCATCTCCCCAGATCAATGTCCCATACAGACAACTGACCTTGGCTCCCAAAGGAGCCCTGCTTCCCAGATGGGCCACCAGCCATGACTCAGCCACTGTATGAGAGTGTCTGTCTCTGTCTCTCTCTCTCTCTCACTCAAGGTACACCGTGTAGGGGCTGTTTTGCTCCACAGTTCTTCCTTTCCTTCCAGATTTGGAGGCCCTGCCCCCTCCATTAGTGAGGCCTTAAGGAATGATTGAGGAGCTCTCCCCTTTAATCTACAGAAGTAATTTCATGTTTGTCTGTTTGAAATAGAAGATGAAAGGCAGTGGGGGTTGGGAGGAGTGAAGCATAGCATGGCTCTACCTGCCCACCCCTGGTCCTAGGGTGCAGAGGGAAGGAGAGCTGGCACCCAAGGGGCTGGGCAGGGACAGCAGTGTAAGAGGCACACTCAGACTGGGCTGCCAACTTGGCATCCAAGCCACCACTGGAAAATGGCTTGGCCTTAAGTATCTAATAAGAGATACAGAACAGCCCAAGGGGCCCCTCCCCTCTCCAAGGGCCCAAGACAGAGGCGGCTGCTGGGGGCTAGCACAGGTCCTGAGAGCCCCTCCTCTGCCAGCCTAGCCTAGCCAGGGGCTGAGGAGTTTCTGCTGCACTGTTCTCTGGTTTTCTGAAATGGCCACACACAATTTAAATGGGCCAATAAAAAGATACAATTTCTTTTACCTCTGGGCCCAGGACCCTCAAGGCTCTGTTGTGCAGTGCCCGTGAGGTTAAGTTCAGAGCATAAACTGACACACCAGGCTCTGGGAAATGGCCCCTCTCTTCAAATATCGGCCCAGCAGTGCCATAGAAACCCTGCTGGGGCTTTGATTTGGGAAAACAAACAGAAATGGCACCATAGGCCCTTCAAGGCCCCCACCCTAAGACCTATTTAACTAGAAAACTCTAGCTCAACTGCTCTGGTGGAGGGAGAGATTGGCCTGACAATAGCCTCAAACTTGGGGGGAAGGGGCACAAAACAAGCTGTCTGTCTCCTCATCCCCTCCTCCTGGGCTCCTTTTCTTGTTACAAGTGTGTTCTTGTAAAAATGATTAGATTGCAATTTGTATAACATGGTGACCCCCAAATTCAGACATTTCACCCCTTTTCTCTGGAAAGAATGTTAAGAATGCTTCTCGGCCTCTCACTGTGGGGGGTAGGGGGTGCAGAGCCTTGGCTATGGCACAACTTGTGTGGGAACACGGCTGCTGCTCAGAGCCCTGGGCCAAGACAGGAGCAAGGGCCAGTCTATCACTATAGAGGCCCAGACAAAAAGTCCATTCCCTTCCAACTCCTGCGGACAAAGCCCAGGCCTCCAGGAGCCACTGAGGGCTGGCCGGGCCTCCACACCCCAGCCTCCCCCAAGCCTGACTTCAGCAATTCTCTCGACCCAGGCAAAGATAAAGACAGATGGGGCTGCCCACGTGAGCCTGATGAATAAGACACAGGCTGGGGAGGGGCAGTCTGACGGAGACTTGTTCCCGTGGCCCTGGCTGTGCGGCCTTCTCCTGGGAGCCCCCAGTGCCTGGGCAGGAAGAAGCAAGCAGAGTGTAGCCACATCCTTGAGTGGTCCCTTAAAATTGGAAATAGGTCCCCCTGGCCCAACCCCTCCAGCTGCCCAAGCAATTCTACTGCAGCTGGAGGAAAGACAGAGAAACTCCCTGCCAGTCAAGAGGAGGAAAATTTAAGTGAAACACTGACACTCATCACATCTGACACCCATCACTGCAGGTAAGTGCTGGCCCTAAAGACCTGGATGGCCCATCTGGGAGAGGCCTTGAGCACCAAGCTAGAAAGGGCACAGGGGCAGTCCCTGCCACCCTGCTCCCCAAGTGTGGGCCCTGCTGACTCTTCTCTCAGCCTCCCCCACAAGCCTTGTGTACTAGAGTGCTCCCGAGTCACCACTGGCTCCTACCTCCCAGCCCACATCTCAGGATGCCCATGGCTCCCATTCCATTTTCCAGCCATTTTAACATACTGGGTTCCTGATGATGTTCCCTGGAGACTCCATGGGTCTCCTGCAACTGTCTGGGTGTGAGGACACCCCACTGGCACGGGCTATCCTGAAATGCAATAGTGGCTTTTATGGAGAGAGAGGATGGAAGGGTGACAAACAGTTTACCTTCTTCCATCTCCTCTGCTCCCTAGGAGACAGATGGCCTGAAGGTATAAGCTGGGCCCAACATGGTCACTAAGAGAATGGGAAGTTTTTCTTTTTTCTTTTTTTTTTTGAGACAGAGTCTCACTCTGTTTCCTGGGCTAGAGTGCTGTGGCGTCATCCTAGCTCACAGCAACCTCAAACTCCAGGGCTCAAGCGATCCTTCTGCCCTAGCCTCCCAAGTAGCTGGGACTACAGGCATGTATCACCGCGCCCGGCTAATTTTTTCTATATAGATTTTTAGTTGTCCAGCTAATTTCTTTGTATTTTTAGTAGAGACGGGTTCTTGCTCTTGCTCAGGCTGGTATCGAACTGCTGAGCTCAAATGATCTGCCCGCCTCTGCCTCCCAGAGTCCTAGGATTACAGGCGTGTGAGCCACCACGCCCGGCCAAGAATCGGAGATTCTTCCTCCCTTCCTTCCTTCAATCAACAGCCATTAATTGAGCACTTTCTGTATACAAGGCATTGTGCTTAATGGGAGCTACAAGGAGATGTGAGTTGTGACTATGAAGAAGACATTATCCCTGCTTTCAAGGAATTTTCAATCCAGCAAGGGAGAGAAGTGTGAATCATGTATCCAACCAACAATACAAAGCGTGACTCCCTACAGATAAGAGAAAGTTCTACAAGGGGTCATATAAGAAAAAAGAACATTTCTGGCTGGGGATATTGACTGATTCTTCACTGAGGGTCAGGTCTGTGACAGGCAGTGACAGGAGAGGGGGATGGCCTAGGTGGAAGAAACAGCAACAACAAAGGTGCAGAGGCAGGGCAGCCAGGCTGCCGGGCAGTGGCTGGAGGCTGGGGAGTGTGTGGGGAAGAAGGTAGCAGGATCTGGCCTCTAGACCACGGTGGGCCTTAGGGTGCAGACCCCTCACCTTGCATGAACTCCATGAGTAGCAGAAAGCCAAGAAACTTTTGAGTAGGAAGTGACTGTCCTAGTTTGGCTCCCTGGTTGCAGGTAAGGAAACCGATTGCCACAGAGGAAAAGTGACTTTCTTAAAATCATTTAACAAGAAAGGGAGTGCCTGAATTCATGATAAAGGCTGAACTCCTGGAAAACCAGTCTGGTAGCAGCACTGAGGCTGACAGGAACAGGGGAAATGAATTGAAGGCCTGTTCTCTGTGAGTCTGCCGGGGCCAGATGAGACGGATAAGTGGGTTACCTGGTGGCAGAGTAGCCACCGCAGCCGCAGCTCACATGAGTCTCTACTGTGAGCGTGCTGAATGCTTTACATACATCAGCTCATTTAATCCTCACAACAGGCCTATGAGGTAAGTTTCTCAACCCCATTTTACGAATTAGAAAACGAAGGCTCAGGTGGCATACCTAGTGCATTAAAGTCAGGTCTATATGCTCCTGAGTACCCGCGCTCCCCGCTTTCGCAGACAGCGCAGCTGCTCGGTCACTGCCCCTCAACGTCCTCTGTCCAGCTGCACAATTGGACTTGCCCCAACAGACACCCTGGGCCACCTCCAACCCTTACCTATTCTTTGCAGACCTCTCCACCTCCCAGGTGCCCAGAGGCTGGCCCTTTGGCGGGTAGGAGAGAGAATCATGGGCACAGATAGGTTCTAAATGTAAGAAGAGAGGAGTGGAGATGAGGAGCCCATGGAAGCCTCACTTGCCGGCCCCATCAGGTGAGAGAGAAGGGCTTCCCGCGCACACGGCCTCTCACATGCATGTGTGTGCACACACCCCCAGCGCCCGCCCGCGCACACGTGTTCAGACACAATGGCTCAAAGGCCAGGCAGCCGGGCAGCCTACTTTGTACTGTTAACAAGGGGACCGTAATTACAGGAAGGGGCAGCCGGGCAGATAAAAGGATACAAAATTTCAACATCTGTTGCCATAAAGGGATAAGGAGAAGTGAAACGCAAAGTATCAGTTTGGTGTCAGCAGGCAGAGAGCCAATTTCAAAGAGTTCAGGGGGACAGAGGGGACAAGAAAGAAAAAGGAAAGGGGGGAGAAAGAGAGAAAGAAATTACAGGGTTCCTTAAAGAGGTAAAGAAAAAAGAGAATGGAAAAGCTGTCAGTAATACTTTCAAAGAAGAAGGCAGGTACTTTAAAGGGGGCAATTCTGTAATCACCCTGACTGTGGGCCAGGCCCCCTGCATGGGGCGGGGGCAGAGGGCCAGGGGCAGAGACAAAGCCACACCTGGGCGGGATGGGCACTAGTAGTGCCCTCAGAGTGGCTCAGCCAGTGCTCAGGACACTGTTTCCTTCTCCAGATGGTCAAAAAGGGCTCCAGCCAGGTGTCCCTTGCCATCCCAAATGTCATTAGATGCCCTAATACTCATATCCTATGCTCAGTGCAGGGATACAAGTTCCAGCTCAGAGGAGCGCTACACCAGGCCACACCTGTGGCTGACCAGGTGGCCTTTATGAGTGCTGTAACAGTGTTCAGTGGAAAAGGCCACCAGCTTCAGCCATGGGTAAGGATCAGGGAGGGCTTTGTGAAGAATGTGCTATTTATGCTGATGGGTGAGCAGGTTTCCTTAGGCACAGATGGGGTATTCTAGGCATGGGGTTGGCTTGAGCAAAGGCACAGAAGAGAAAAATTTAGGGCACCTGTCAAAATGGGTGAGAAGCCTATTCTGCCCCTGCCTTTGTTGAGAAAGAGGAGGCTTAGGGGCTTTGAGATGGAAGTGGAGGTGTAATGAGGAACCAGGGATGACCCTGGCACAAAGGGGAGGGAGAAATGTGTGCAGAGGCATGCACATGGTCATACATGTGCAGGGTAGCACAGTGCCTAGCCAATGACCCGAAGCCCTAGGAGCCTAGCCAATGACCTGATGCCCTAGGAGCAGCCAGGTCACTAAAGCCCTCCTCCCCCTCCCCCCACCCCACCTCCCCCCGCTTCCCTACTCACAGTACCCAAGGTGGCTTAAGGCTATAGCTGGACCCACTGTGTCTAGGATCACAGCCTCTCCATCCTGAAGTCCACCTGCCCACAGCCACCAGGAGCCCAGTTGTGCTGTCTTCTCAAGGCACTAATGCTACATCCAACTCCAATGCCTCTTGGCACAAAAACTAAAACTCACACCAAGTAAAGCCTAGGGGATGAGGCTGTGACATCAGGCCAGTCAGACCCACCTGGGCCTCTCAGGGGCTAGGGGTGCATGCCCCACACAGCCAACACTTGGCACCTTCCCTGGGGCCTAGCCAAGGGCTCTGCTCAAATGCAGACAGAAAACACTAGATGAACCTTGATTCCTTCAGACCCCAGGCTCAGGAACAGGATGGCTTTGGCAGTTCCTTGGGGCCTGACAGGACCACAGGGCCTAGCCAGGGATACTTCAGTGGTTGGTTTGCAGAGATGGAGGTCCAGGGGGGCAGGGCATGGTGGCGTGTACACATAGTCCCAGCTACAAGGGAGGCCAAGGCAGGAGGATCATTTGAGCCCAGGAGTTCAAGACCAGCTTGAGCAACATAGTGGGATCCCATCTCAAAGAAATTATTTATATTTTCTAAAGGATGGAGGTATAGAAGTTCCTTGTACTTGGGAGTTGGGGAATGGGCTTGAAGACCATCTACTGTTGGAAGAAGGAATACTCTGGCACCCTGAGGTTAGCTGAAGGACTCCAGGTTAGAAATCCTCTGTCCTTAAGCCTAACCCCATGGTGCCCAGCTCCAGGAGAGAGAAAGGCAGAAAGGGAGGAAGGCAGAGGGAGACAGCCAAGTTCCTTGGCACTCAGGCAACAGCTGGGTACCCACAGCTGCCTTCTGACCTGTGTGCTCCCGACAGCAACCCCCATCCCTGCCCCAGCCTAGCCTGCAGGGAGAAAAGGGTTTCTAGAGATCTTGCTAGAAATGAGAGGCTGAGGGAGCCATGGTGACCCTGACAAGGGTCCCCAGGCATTGTGAGAAGTAGCATAGGCTGCCTGAGGATGGTAGCTGAGAGACACATAGACAGACATGGGCAGTGACTCCCCCATGGAGTGCTGGTGCCCAGAGGGCAGCTACAGCTCTGAGTGCGTCCCAGCCCCACCATCATCCTGAGGGCAGTCCCTGGAGGGGCGAAGCTCAGGGGGAAACTGCCCTCCAGTACTCCCCCTACACCCAAGTCACAGCGCACACATAAAAGAGAAAATCCAGGCACTCCTCAAGTTTCAGCGGTGACAGGTTAAAAGCAAAGAATCCATCCAGCATGCACATCGCCCAGCCCCAAGTCCTGCCGGCGATGCTGCTCCACCTCACGGATTGGCCTGTCAGTCAGGCTTTGGTGATATTGAAAGATCAAACTCTGTCCTGCCTGTTCATTACCTTAATCCTATTTTCTACATGGCTTTATTATCTGCTTTGGCTTCCCTGGGCAAGACTGCTCCAGAGAGTCATCCTGTCCATCCATTTCCTCCCATGAAAAACAGATGCTTCCACCAGGGCATCTTTCCTCAATCCCTGTGCTGCTCAGTCCTGCAAGCTTCTCTGAGGATAGGATAGATTTTTATTTTTTTTATTTTTTTTTATTTTTTTATTTTTTTTTTGAGACAGAGTCTCACTTTATTACCCAGGCTAGAGTGAGTGCCGTGGCGTCAGCCTAGCTCACAGCAACCTCAAACTCCTGGGCTCAAGAAAATCCTGCTGCCTCAGCCTCCCAAGTAGCTGGGACTACAGGCATGTGCCACCATGCCCGGCGAATTTTTTCTATATATATTAGTTGGCCAATTAATTTCTTTCTATTTATAGTAGAGATGGGGTCTCGCTCTTGCTCAGGCTGGTCTCGAACTCCTGAGCTCAAATGATGCGCCCACCTCAGCCTCCCAGAGAGCTAGGATTACAGGCGTGAGCCACCCCAACCGGCCTGGATAGATTTTTAAATCAGGCCTGGCTCCTCCCAGTGGTGAGGAAAGCAGCCTGAGGGCTAGATAGAAGGCAATGCCAAGTGATACCACAAGCAGAAGAGCCCTCAGGCTGGCCAGAGGATGCAGTGGCTGTTTCTCATCTGGCTCCAGTAAGAATCGAGGTCACAGCTGTCATTTGGGTTCATTCTGGTTTCAGTAAAGATCCAGTGGCTGGGGTTAGTGAGATTGAGGGATTTCATAAGAGAATGACATTCAAAGACTTGGTGCCTTAGAACTCCAACCTGATAGTAAATCTGTGCCCAAGAGTACCCTTCACCACAGGAAGAAGGGGCCACTCAAATATTAGCCAACCTTCGAGATGAAACTGGGCCTTGGTGGTTCACCCAAACCACCCCCAGCTTGTGTGTGATCCTGGGCCTAGGCAGGTAAGGTGCCAAGCACAAGGCCCAGCTATGTGACTAAGTAAAACTGACTTCCAGCAGAGATTCCCACCTCTGTGATCTGCAACTTACTGTCAAAAAAGCCTTTCCTGTACCATGAGGTCATCAGATTCACCTCCCTGTCCCCTGGTCATCAGGCTATAGGTATCTTGAGAATCAAAAGGTTGAGCCTCCAAAAATTCCTAGTACTAATTTGGAAAAACAACTGTGTGTGTGTGTGGGGGGGGGGAGCGAGGGAAGGAGGAGATAGCTTGCTCGAGGTTACAGGCACTGTGTAGGGCACTTTTTCATAATAATTTTGTTCACACTAGCTCTGTTAGGTAGGGATAATTCCCACTTTACAAATGTGGAAACTGAAGCCCCAAGAAGCCCCAGGTCACAGAGTTAATAAGCGGCAGAGTAGTTCTGGAACCCAGGTCTGTCTAGACACATAGCTGGTGCTCCCTCCATAGCTAACCACAGCCACCCATCACGCTTGCCCTGGCATGCTTCTTCCTCACTGGGGTGAGGGCTCTGCCTGCCCCAGCTCCACTCAGAAGGGAGAAGGGGCAGTGGTAGGAGTTTTTCAGGGTGAATGCATGGGAACAAATTTCATAGCTTGCAGAAACTCTTAACATCCCTGAGCTGAAGAACAAAGGAGCCCTGAGAAGTTCTAGCTAGGCTGGCAACAGTGTGATGCAAACCTTGGCTACATCAGCAAAAGTAGAAGATTTAAAATGAGGGAGGTGACAGCACCTGCCAGTCCTCAGACCACACCTGGTCTGTTCAGTACTCAGTTATGAACACACCATCTCAAGATCACACCAGATAAATTAGAGAAACTTTCAGGTGAGAATGGTCCTGAAACCAGTATAAGACCAACACTATAGGTCACCCATCCAGCCATTCCTCCCATTCTCTCTTGCTGGCCAAACCCTGCTTCCATGCCACCCTATTCCCCCTTCCTGCTGCTGCTAACATGTAAGAGGGGGAAAGCTGGGCTCTTCTCCAGGCCCAGGAAGAAGCCTGAATTTTGACTGGTCATCCCATTCCCCTTGACAGGGTTTTGTGTAGGGTGAGCACTGGTTACAATTTTGGCTATTAGATGTATGGAGAAGTCTGCTTGGGAGTTAATAGGGAAGGTCTCCTAATCTTAAAAAGGGACCCCACTCAAGCCTGTAATCCTAGCTCTCTGGGAGGCCAAGGTGGGCGGATCGTTTGAGCTCAGGAGTTCGAGACCAGCCTGAGCAAGAGTGAGACCCCATCTCTACTATAAATAGAAAGAAATTAATTGGCCAACTAAAATATATATAGAAAAAATTAG
>VSMD01021231.1:0-75704 GCA_008750895.1 Mirza zaza
GCCCAGGCTAGAGTGAGTGCCGTGGCGTCAGCCTAGCTCACAGCAACCTCAAACTCCTGGGCTCAAGCGATCCTGCTGCCTCAGCCTCCCAAGTAGCTGGGACTACAGGCATGCGCCACCATGCCCGGCTAATTTTTTCTATATATATTAGTTGGCCAATTAATTTCTTTCTGTTTATAGTAGAGATGGGGTCTCGCTCTTGCTCAGGCTGGTCCCGAACTCCTGAGCTCAAACGATCCGCCCACCTCGGCCTCCCAAAGAGCTAGGATTACAGGCTTGAGCCACCGCGCCCGGCTTGAACATTTTCATATCCACAAGCTTGTGACGTTCCCATAACAACGCCACAAGATTAGTTCCCTAATATCACCATCTCTAGTGTACACAGAAGCGCCGGACTCACGGTGGTTAAAAGCAAGCTCGAGGCAGCATGGCAAAGTCCATGGTGGGCAGTTCTGGGACTAGAATACGGATCTTCCCCTCCCCACCCAGAGCCTCCTGCTTGGTTAACGGGAGGGCAGAGGCTCAAAATAGTAATGAGGACGGCTGGAAATCACACATACATAGTGCTCCCTTGTGAAGCAGGCCGAGGTAAGTCCTGATGTCATAGCTGGTGCCTTAACACAACCTCCAAGTAGCCTCCTGATGACCAAACTTGCTCCTCCTCATCTCTAACACTGCTGCCTGACTCTAGGGGAGGCAGCAGAGCACCAAGGCCAGGGGGCTGGGTACGGACTCCTCAGCCGCCAGCTGCACACTCCATGGCTGGGGCCAGTGACGATAGTTCCTCAGCTGTAATTACCTCATTGATATAACGGTAACAATATCAGTCCCTAAGGTAGAACTATGAAATAATAAGGAGAAACTATGAAATAAATGAAATAAACTATACAAATGAAAAACTATGGAAAATGCTTACCTCCAAACCTGGCACATAGGCGACATTCAAAAATGTTCGTTGTTGTGATTGCTGTGGTTAATGATATAATTACCAATTCACTTTAACAATCCATGTTAATCTCTAGGTCTAAAAGGAATGACTATAGCCAAATGAAAATAGACACCTCAGATTTATGTCTGCTATTGTGTAGGCAGAATAAACCTGAAATTCAAATCATACAAATTATAAACTCTCCACTAATAGTAAGAGTTTGTCCAGCTAACAAAATTACAGCATAGGCCAGGTGCAGTGGCTCACGCCTGTAATCCTAGGACTCTGGGAGGCCGAGGAGGGCGGATCGTTTGAGCTTAGGAGTTCGAGACCAGCCTGAGCAAGAGTGAGACCCCGTCTCTACTAAAAAAATAGAAAGAAATTAATTGGCCAACTAAAAATATATAGAAAAAATTAGCCGGGAATGGTGGTGCATGCCTGTAGTCCCAGCTACTTGGGAGGCTGAGGCAGGATTGCTTGAGCCCACGAGTTTGAGGTTGCTGTGAGCTAGGCTGACGCCACGGCACTCTAGCCTGGGCAACAGAATGAGACTCTGTCTCAAAAAAAATTTTAAAAAACCAAAATTACAGCACATTATAGCTTCAGAATAATATTTAATAGTTGAACATAAGGGTTGTGGCCTCAATGTCAGCAAAATATCAATTTTTATATATATATATATATATAATTTTTTTTTTTTTTGAGACAGGGTCTCACTCTGTTACCCAGGCTAGAGTGCAGTGATGTTATCATAGCTCACTGCAACTGAAAACTTCTAGACTAAAGCAATCCTCCCGCCTGAGCTTCCTGAGAACCTGGGACTCAGGCATGGGCCACCAAGCCTAGCTAATTTTTTAGTTTTTTTGTAGAGATGGAGTCCCGTTATGTTGCTCAGGTTGGTCTTGAACTCCTGGCCTCAAGCGATCCTCCCACCTCAGCCTCCCAAAGTGCTGGGAGTACAGGCATGAGCCATCACACCCAGCCTAATCTATATCTTTTATTGTTTAAAAAGCTCCAAACCTAACAGTAGGCAACAGCTTTTACGCCAGGGCAACAAACTACCCCAAATTTCCTTTATTAATGATATTCTGGTTTCTATTATGTTCGTTTTTGTACTGTATTTTCATCTTCTCAATTTCATTCAAAATCCTGATATAGCAACAGATGATAATAAGTGTTGACGAGGATGTGAAGAAACTGGAACCCTCACACACTACTAGTGAGAACGTAAAATGCTGCAGGCACTTCGGAAAACAGTCTGGTAATTCCAGAAAAGGCTAAACATAATTACCAAATGACCCAGCAATTCCTCGCCAAGATATAATAAACCCAAGAGAAATAAAAACATATGTCCCTGGCTGGGTACAGTGCCTCATGCCTATAATCCTAGCACTCTGGGAGGCCGAGGCGGGTGGATCGCTCAAGGTCAGGAGTTTGAAACCAGCCTGAGCAAGAGCAAGACCCTGTATCTACCAAAAATAGAAAAAATTAGTCAGGCATGGCTTGAGCCCAGGAGTTTGAGGTTGCTGTGAGATAGGCTGACGTCACAACACTCTAGCCCGGGCAACACAGTGAGACTCTGTCACAAAAATAAATAAATAAATAAACAATAAAAAAATAAAAACATATGTCCCTAAAAATCTTGCATATGAATGTTCATAGCAGTATTATTAATAATAGCTAAAAATGGAAAACAATCCAAATATTCATCAATTGATGAATGGATAAGTAAAATGTGGTATATCCATATAAGGCATACTATTTGGCCAGAAAAAGGAATGAAATACTGTACATGCTGCCACATGGATAAACCTTGAACTCATTATGCTAAGTGAAAGAAGCTGATCAGAAAGACCATACATTGAATGATTCCATTTATATAAAATATGCAGCATAGGCAAATAGAGACAGAAAATCAAGTAGAGGCTGCCTAGGGCTTGGGAGGAGGTGGGAGAATTAATAGAGCTAAGGGGTGCAGGGTTTCTTCTGAGGGTTATAAAAATGTTCCAAAATTTACTGTGGTGATGGTGATATTTGCACAATTCCATGAATTCCATTGAATTGTACACTTTAAATTAGTGAATTGTGTGGTATATATACATGTATATATCAGTAAAGCTATTTTTTAAAAAGAAAAAAGATGAGAGCTTAAATCAATGAAAACCTTCTAAAAAGCTGCAGAGGCAGGAGAAATCAAAGGCATGTTTAGAGGCTCCTAACTATAAGAAAGAAAGGCCTCACACAGTAGTTAGGATGGGCCAATGAGAGACCACGGCGGCAATGGAAGAATTTAAACTTTATTCTACAGTCTACAGTTCCCAAAATTCATAAACTGGTTTTACCAGAGTCAGAAGCAAGATAAAAGACAAACTTTAGGGTCTCACCCTGAAGATTCTAATGCCATCGATTGTGGGATATGCAGGGAGGCAGGGAAGTGTAGGGATCTGTTTATAAACTATTCCAGGTGACTCTCGTGCCAGCCACATAAGTCTAACTCCTGCACAAGGAAAGAAAAATAATCTTATCATGGCAGTGACACTTTTTGAAAAGTCATTCTAGAAGTAATATGAGGGACTGATTACAATGAAGTTAAGACCTGCCTTTGGTAAGCACAGGGCAATGATTAGAGTTCCGAATTCTTACTCTACCTTAGTCATATTAAACATTCTTATACAAGCTTTCCATGTCCAAAACCACCACCTTAAAAAAAAGACTTTTTCATTGCTAAACAAAAACTTGGCAAGAATCCTTATACCTTTCTTCAAAATGTGCAACTCACCAGCTTCCCTAATATAGTTGTGGGTTGTCTGTCTTAGAATTCTGACAAGGCTGGGGTGGTGTGAATTGCGGTGGTCTTCCTTGCCAGTCGGGCTGCTCTCAGGGGAATTTATTTTCCAGCTCTCCTTCCCCACATGGTAACTAGCAGATCTATACCATGCGCCTACCAGAATATATGAAATGAGCTTTTAATGTAAATATGGATTTATAAGGTTCATTTGAAAACTGAAAGACTGCTACAAATGACTCATCAAGTAATACTGAACATCCATGTTTTTGACTGGATGCCGTATTCACAAAGCTCCAAGCACACTCTCTCCAGCTGCCTCCTGAACAGCAGCATTCATTCACAAGACAGCTGGCAGGGGCACAGATACAACCAGTGGCCCTGGTGCGCCCACGCCCATGCACTCAACACTATCTGGCCCACATATCTTAAGCTCTTTAGTTGAATTAGCAGTTGCAGTTTCAGTTGGGTCTTCTGGAGCCAGAAAGCCTCCCTTACAGATGGTTCGGGATAGTTACTATGACTCAGCAAATCACAAATCCAAGTTGTTAGGATAAACTCCTGGTTAACATATAATGAGGCACAATCTTAAGCAATAAGCTATTTCCTCAATAAAGCCATGTGCTTTAAAATGTTTTAATGAGTAAAAAATAAAATTAACTTATTAGAGCACAATTTTCATAATTTAACACTATGTATATAATATAAAAACAGTGTAACTACTTGTTCGCTCTACCTCAACTCCTGAAAAATAGTCTTTTGTTAAAATAGAGTGAACCATGACTCTGACCCAGGACTAAGAAGCAAATTGGTACTGTACTGGTTTGAAGTACAATAATTCCCTTCATGTCCTACTTCCAAGTAGCTGGTACTACAGGCCCAGGCCTAGCCTTCCACTACTCCATCTTAAGAAAACTACTATAGTAGGTCAGCATTCACTAGGCCAGCACTCTGAGTTGTCTTCTACTCTCCAGAACATTTCTTGAAGTTCTTTCTAAGTACAAAGTAGTAGAAAAAGGATTTTTGAAGGCAAGGGAAATTTATCTTGATAATTGGAATAAAGTCACCTATTTTACCTAACTCATGGGTTCATTGCTAACATAAAGTGGGATAATGTCTGTCACAGTATAGTATGATAATATAAAGTATACTGCAAATGTTAATAATTATTTATTAAATTTTTGTGTGTTATTTATTAAATTTTTTGTGTGTTTTTGAGACAGAGTCTCACTCTGTTGCCCGGGCTAGAGTGCCATGGCGTCAGCCTAGCTCACAACAACCTCAAACTCCTGGCCTCAAGCTATCCTCCTGCCTCTGCCTCCCGAGTAGCTGGGACTACAGGCATGTGCCACCATGCCCAGCTAATTTTTTCTATTTTTCGTAGAGATGGGGTCTCACTCTTGCTCAGGCTGGTCTTGAACTCCTGAGCTCAAGAATCCTCCCACCTCGGCCTTCCAGAGTGCTAGGATTACAGGCGTGAACCACTGCACCTGGCCAACAACTATTTAAATTACGACTACTATAGGCTACGTTTTGCCAGGGGTCCTCAAACTTTTTAAACAGGGGGCTAGTCCACTGTCCCTCAGACCATTGGAGGGCCATTGCAGAATGCACCACATGTTCCACACATGCGCACTGTGGGCCTGGGACAAGTCGGCTGCTAAGCAGGACAAGCAGCAGTGGCAAAAACACCCAGCAGGCCAGATAAATGTCCTCGGCGGGCCACATGTGGCCCACGGGCCATAGTTTGGGGACTCCTGTTAGACCATGAGGGTATCCAGAGAAGTCTTATTTTCAATTAAAAGACATTTTATTCTGGGTGTGGTGGCTCATGCCTGTAATCCTAGCACTCTGAGAGGCCAAGGCAGGAGGATCACTTAAGGTCAGGAGTTTGAGACCAGCCTGAGCAAGAGTGAGACCTCCTCATCACTACATAAAACAGAAAAATTAGCCGGGTGTGGTGGCGCACGCCTGTATCCCACCTCCTTGGGAGGCTGAGGCAGGAGGATCGCTTGAGCCCAGGAGTCTCAGGTTGCAGTGAGCTATGACCATGCCATGGCACTCTAGCCAGGGCAACATTGTGAAACCCTGTCTTAAAAAAAAAAAAAACATTGCTGGCATTACGTTAGATTCTATACATCACTTTCCAGAGAATTGATAGTTTTACAATACTGAATCTTCCCATCCTTGGACCACTGTTATTTCCATTTATTTAGGTTTTATTTAGTCACTCAATAAAGTTTTAGAATTTTCTCTACAAAGATCTTACACATATTTTGTTAGACTTAAAATATATCGGCTATAGTTTATAACTCTTGAAAACCATAGATCTGAAAAAATATTTTTAAAATGATGTATGAAAAGCTGTTTGGGGTGAGATAGAGTGTGATATAAATATATATAAATATAAACTTTCTTAAAATTGTTAAATGAAGCAAAGTTCACCAGAATGCAATTGCTACTACATAATTCATTTTGGGGGGTTTTATTGGTTTTTTTTTTTTTTTGAGACAGAGTCTCACTCTGTTGCCCCACCTAGAGTGCCGTGGCGTCAGCCTAGCTCACAGTAACCTCAAATTCCCAGGCTCAAGCAATTCTCCTGCCTAAGCCTCCCGAGTAGCTGGGACTACAGGTATGTACCACCATGCCCAGCTAATTTTTCTATATATATTTTTAGTTGTCCAGCTAATTTCTTTCTATTCTTTGGTAGAAACGGGGTCTTGCTCTTGCTCCGGCTGGTCTCGAACTCCTGAGTTCAAGCAATCCTCCCACCTTGGCCTCCCAGAGTGCTAGGATTACAGGCGTGAGCCACCTCGCCCGGCCCATAATTCATTTTAATTCTAGAATTACTGTTTTGTAGTTATGTAGTATCTCACTTCAACAGGTTTAAGGTACTTGAGAGAACATGCATGTCATATAAACAAGTGTTTGAAACAATACTGTTCATAGATCTGTACATTTGTCAAATGATGAAGTACTTAAAATCCAGAATGATTTTCAATTCATCAATTTCAAGAGAAAAAAAATAAAGGAGGAGATGAATATTTACAATGAGGAAAAGACAGGAAGGAAACCTCATTAACATCTGCGACACTGGCTGCCCCTGCCCCATGGGCTCTCTCCACTCTTGCACTCACAACATCACAAAACCTCTGTCTTTTGGGCATCACAAAACCTTGGTCTCCTTTTTCTCATTTGTAAAATTGAACACTGTTCTGTCAATGTTACGTGTTAAAGACTAAATGTAATCAGCTGCCTTGGAAAGGATGCTTAAAAAGTCAAACACATAGCAATAATTAGTTGAAGCAGTTACAGCTATTCCCTATCAGGACATTTTATTATGGTTGCTTATAATTATGGTTTGTGGCAAGAGTGAAAATAACACCCAATAAACTGGACTCAAAATCTTCAAGCAATGTTAAGAAAATGGTAGGATTTGCATGACAATGAGAATCTCAGAAAAAAAAGGGAGGAGGGAGGAGGGAGGAAAACTTTAGAAACCACTTTGAATGTCTTCTTAAGATAATTATATTTAGTCTGTTATTCCTCAAAACATTTTAGAATCCAGTAAGTTAAAGGGCCTCTTTTGTACTGCATTCTACAGGAAGTAGACTAAAAACAATCTGTCTAGAAAGCAAGAAAGAAGCACAAATGCAATGCAATACAAAGTATGCACTCAATAAATGTTACTATTATTTATTACAAAGCAGAAGGACAAAAAAGATCAATTTCAAATAAGATGGTCAACAAGGCTTCAATAAGGGATGTGTGGTTTTAGCTTGCTCTACCTACAGGGGTTGATGAACTATAGCCCATGGGCAGCCTGGCACTTTTTTTTTTTTTTTTTTTGCTAAGAATGGTTTTTATTACCCATTTTAAAAAGGTTGAAAAGACTCAAAATAATACTGTCACATATGAAAGTTATAGTAATTCAAATTTCAGGGTCCAAAATAGTTTTCTTGGAACACAGGCATGCTTTCACTACAGAGCAGAGGGGAGGAGTAGTTTCAACAGAGACCACATGGCCCACAAAGCCAAAAATAATTACTATCTGGTCTTTACAAAGAAAAAGTCTTCCAACCACTGCTCTAAGAGAATGGAAGGGATTTTGGTGGGCAGAACTAGGAAAGGAGGTCGAGGAGGACAAAGAGGAACAAGCATTCCATTTGAGAAATGAAGGAGTGAAAACATGAAGGGAAAATCTAGAATATTTAAGGAACAGTGGTAACACCAGTTTGATTAAAACAGAGTCCAAAATTAAGTAAATAATTTTTTGAGCCATTTAGCACTATGTGCATTGTTATTGAGCCATTCATACTATTGTGATCAGTTATTAACAAGCATCCTCATAAAGAATCTATGAGGTTGGTACTATTATTATCTCTATTAATAATTAAGAAACTGGCCCGGTACAGTGGCTGACAGCTGTAATCCCAGCACTTTGGGAGGACAACTTGTGAGGATCGCTTGAGGCCAAGATTCAAGACCAGCCTGGGTAACACAGCAAAACCCCATCTCTACAAAAAAAATTAAAAAGTTAGCTAGGCGTGGTGGTGCACACCTATAGTCCCAGCTACTCGAGATACTGAGGTCGGGGGATAACTTGAGCCCAGGAGTTCCAGGTTACAGTGAGCCATGCATGATTGCACCACTGCCTGGGTGACAGACTGAAACCCTGTCTCTGCAAAAAATAAAAATAAAAAAATAATTAAGAAACTAGTTGAGGCTGGGCATGGTGTCTCACGCCTATAACAGTACTCTGAGAGGCCAAGGGGGGGAGGATTGTTCAAGGTCAGGAGTTCAAAACAAGCCTGAGCAAGAGCGAGACCCCATCTCTACTATAAATAGAAAGAAAGTAATTGGCCAACTAATATATATAGAAAAAAAATTAGCCGGGCATGGTGGCACATGCCTGTAGTCCCAGCTACTTGGGAGGCTGAGGCAGCAGGATTGCTTGAGCCCAGGAGTTTGAGGTTGCTGTGAGCTAGGCTGACTCCGTGGCACTCTGCCCCGGGCAAAGAGTGAGACTCTGTCTCAAAAAAAAAAAAAAAAAAAAAGAAACTAGTTGAATGATTCGATAAGAAAACTAAGCTTTACAGAAGTTACGTAACTTGCCAGTAAGCTGAGCAGAGCAATGAATCTAGGTTCCTTTGCCCCCAGAGCCCATGCTGTTAAATATTACTCCATATTTTTTTTTTTTGCTGTGTAAGATTAGTTTTTTTTTTATTTCAGCATATTATGGGGGTATTACACCATATTAAACCTTCACACAGGGTAGTAAAAGGAAATGTATAAGCAAAGGTAGGTTAGGGCAAAATTGTCAATGTTTTCAAATATAGGGGTAAAAACATTATGGATTTTGTCTGTAGGTTATGATTCTCCAACTGTGTTTAAAAGGACAGTTGTCCCATGAGCTGGTCCAAAGTGTTCTACCCTTAGAATCAAACTGTTGCGGCCTTTTTCTAAATGACAGGAGAAAAAAATGTGAGCTTGATTGTCTCAATTTCAAGTTTCTCCAAGAAATATTTCTTAAATCTTTGAAAAATGGTAAATTATAAAAATCAATGTATATGTAAGTGGCAGACCAAGTTTGGGAAAATTCAGCTGATTATGCTTAGCTCAACTTCTTTTTAATGGATTATATGCTCACAGATGTCATTTTATTATTTTAAGTTCAAATGATTAATTGAATATATTAATTCAGTAACAGTTAACTCAATTATCTAGAAGTGGTTTTGAGATTAAGGTATTCTTCAAAAGAATAATTGTGCTTTTGTGATAGCTATCATTAGCACTAAAAAAAAAAATCAGACATATATATTAGCAGTATCTATTAATTGAAAGTATAGAAACTAAAAGATAATATATTACATCTTATTGCTACCTGGGAACACCCCCTACCCCATCAGACTAAGGCTACCCTATTCAATAGACACATTGGAGCCACAGATGCAAGCTTCATACACAATTTTAAATGTTCTAATACTGCAGTCCCCAACCCCCAGGCAGTGGCCCAGTACCAGCCAATAGCCTGTTAGGAAAACAGGGCCACCCATCACCAACTGAGCTCCACCTCCCCTCCATCCTGCCCTCCCCATCTGTGTAAAAACTGTCTTCCATGAAACCAGTCCCTAGTGCCAAAAAAGGTTGGGGACTGCTATTCTAACACACACACACACACACACACACACATATATATATATATATATATTTTTTTTTTTTTTCTTTTTTGAGACAGAGTCTCGCTTTGTTGCCCAGGCTAGACTGAGTGCTGTGGTATCAGCCTAGCTCACAGCAACCTCAATCTCCTGGGCTCAAGCAATCCTACTGCCTCAGCCTCCCGAGTAGCTGGGACTACAGGCATGTGCCACCATGCCCGGCTAATATTTTCTATATATATTAGTTGGCCAATTAATTTCTTTCTATTTATAGTAGAGACGGGGTCTCGCTCTTGCTCAGGCTGGTTTCGAACTCCTGACCTTGAGCAATCCGCCCACCTCAGCCTCCCAGAGTGTCAGGATTACAGGCGTGAGCCACCACGCCCAGCCTAGATATATTTTTTAAAAGTAGAAACAGGTGAAATCAATTATAATAATTTATTTAACCCAGTCTAACATATTATCATTTCAACATGTAATCAGTATTTTAGAAATTGAGATGTTTTATATTTTTTAACACTAACTCTCAAGATCTGGTGTATATAAATTATGTAGTTACTATGTGTTTACCAGGTTACACTTACAGCACTATCCATATTTCAAGTGCTCAACAGCCACATGTGGCTACTGGCTACAGCACTGCCAGCACAGATCTAAGGGACCTGATCTCTTCCAAAGGTCGGTCACAGCAGGAAAGAGGCTGTAGATTGCAACATCAGAGTCAGACAATGAAAATAAAGGACATAGGTAGAAAAGGAAGGAACAGCATTTACCTCCAATATTCTAATGTTTTAAATAAATGAGAGTTTAACTAAAAAGTGAATAATGAATAATAGACTATTTTAGCAGATACTAACCTTTTAGCAACCTGTATGTTTAGTGTTCTTAAAGTATTGATTTTATGAAGGGTTCTTAAACTACTGATTTTATAAAGATTGCTTTTGCCTCATTTTAAGTAATCTTGCTGTAACTGTAATCTGGAATTAGCCATAAACTCCCTCCTCCCTCTCCATTTCCTCACCACCACCCCCTGTTCCCTAAATTATTTCAACATTATCCATAAAGAACCAGGTGCTTTCTACAACCCAAATTTAAAATCTACACGAATATGGGCAATGGGAAGGCACCGAAGGATTTTGGAAGGGGAACCGAAATAATGTGAATAGAATAGTGAAGTATCAATGTCACAGGAGTTGTACGAAATAAACTGGAGACATACCAGTTCAGAATGTTCCACACAAGTCTGGAACTAGTGTTATAAAATTAAGAATAAAAAAGGACAGAGGCCAGATATCTTTAAGCAGTGATTCAACTAAACAATGTAAACAGTTTCATGTCAGAGCAGAAAAGAGAAAATCATCACCGGTGTGGACCAGTGGACCAAAAGAATAGGCAAGAAAAGCTCCACTCTCAATCTCCTTCCCCACCCTGCTCCCCAGAAGAATTTGAGCAAATTCCTATGCGGATTTGGCTGTTGCAAATATTTCCTTTTTCTTAATTCACTGGCTTTTTGTAGACACCAGACCAAATTCTTCTTTGTTAATCTATTAAAATACCTATGATAAAATAATAAATTCTGCTTGTGAAAAACAAATAAATTGCAAGACTGGGTGTCCTACACCCAGGGGTGGGGTTGCAGTGGGAGAAGACTATGTGTTTTAGTGGCAATAGGTCAAAGTACATCACTATTCAAGTTTAAAACAAACTCTGAACAATTCAAACACTGCAACGAAGGGATGTTTAATAGCTTCTTTTTACCAAAGGAAATTATGTAGTTATCATGTGTTTACCAGTGCTTACAACGAAAAATTATTCAGGAAACCAAAAGTATAGCTCAGTAGTTTTCAGTTCTTTGATCAATCAATTATGCTTGTTATCCAGAAAACTATCCCCATCAATTAGGTTCTTCTAAAAAGTAAAATGCTTTTAGTTCAGGAGACTGCCTGATGTCCTCTTCAAATAATGGGAGAAACTAATGAATGAAAGTGGCAAATCACTTTTAGGAGCTATTTACTTTACTTTTCTTTTTTTTTCCCCTAGAGAAAGGGTCTTTGCCCTGTCACCCAGGCTGGAGTACAGTGGTGCCATCATAGTCCACTTCAACCCTGAACTCCTGGGCTCAAGAGATCCTGCTGCCTCAGCCTCCCAGAGTACTGTAATCCAGCACTTTGGGAGACTGGGGCAGGAGAACGGCTTCAGCCCAGGAGTTTAAGACCAGCCTGGGCAACATAGCAAGATGCCATCTCTACAAAAAATTTAAAAATTAGCTGGCTGTGCTGATGCTTGCCTGTAGTCCTAGCTATTCTGGAGGCTGAGCCAAGAGGACTGCTGGAGCCCAGGAGTTCCACGCTGCAGTAAACTATGATCATAACACTGCACACCAGCCTCAGGGACATAGTGAGACTCTGTCTCTTAAGAAAAGGGGGGGGAAGAAAAGGAAAAATGTGGAGGATGCTACAAAACATTAGTAAAACTAAAAATGGCTTCTTTGAAAAAGCAGAGCAATTTAGCACCTTTGCAAAGCAAACAATAAAGAAAAGCAAAGAGTAGGTGCTCATGGAATAAGAGGAGGCACAAGACATTTTTTATCTTAGTCCAAAAGAAAAAATGTAAACCTTCCATTAAAGTGCCACTGAATTGTTCACTTTAAAATGGTTCATTTATGTTGATTTCACCTCAATTTATTTTAAAAAAACTAGTAAACTTCCTAAATACATCATTTTGAATAAACACTGTTCACTGTTGTGCCCTCAACCAATCCTGTCTTTTTTTCTTTCTTTCTTTTTTGAGACAGAGTCTCACTTTATTATTGCCTGGGCTAGAGTGCCGTGGCAACAGCCTAGCTCAAAGCAACCTCCAACTCCTGGGATCAAGGGATCCTCCTGCCTCAGCCTCCCAAGGCTCACCACCACTGCTCGGCTAATTTTTTGTTTCTATTTTTAGTTGCCTGGCTAATTTTTTTCTATTTTTAGTAGAAACGGGGTCTCGCTCTTGCTCAGGCTGGAATGGAACTCCTGACCTCAAGTGATCCTCCCACTTCGGCCTCCCAGAGTGCCAGGATTACAAGGCGTGAGCCACTGAGCGTGGCCATTATTATTTTTTTTTTTTTTTAATTCTTGTTTTCTCAGTTCTAGAGAAACAAGTATTGTTCATCAAAGTAGAAGTTGCTGTGGTCCTGGTGGTGGAGCGGGTAGGAAAGTACAAAAAGATACACTGTAATAATTTACCTGCCAGCCTTCAAAGAGCTTACAGCAATGGTGGAGTGATAAAAACACAAAAAAAGGAACAGGTCAAAAAGAGAGCCCACAATACATTCACGAGTGATTTCATTGTTTTTAATGACAGTAAGTACTGAGTTTAAAGAAGAGAACTTTGGAGCTGATGAGCCGGGCAAGATTTGGACAAATGGGTCTCATTACACGTCTAATCCTCGATGACAGCACAAAGCCATCCCTCCTTGGGCTAAAGTGTACACAAACACTGAAACTGGACTGGAATCCAACTAATCCACCCAGCAAGGCTAAAGGCGCACACAAAATTCAACAGCGCTGCGTCCGTGTGCCTGGAGGGCAGGCGGTGACTGTTGCATTTTACTTAAAATTCCCAAAACCTAGCTACAGACTTAACGCTGCCTAATGAAAGCTGGCGACGGGCTGGACTATACCCCATGAAACCTGGTCCAAACGCCCGGCCTGGTCACGCCTCTGCGCCGCACCCCGGGCGCAGGTTGACGGGGCAAGGCCGCAGCCCCGACCTCAGCCCCCGGCCCGCCACCCCTGCTCGGTGCCTGCGGGACGGACCCTCACGGGCCGTGCCCACACCCCGTCCCGGCGACGCCAGCGTGTAAATACGGGCCCCCGACCAGCAATCAGTAGCAGGTGGGCGGCGCGGGCTCGCCACACAAAGCTGGGAGCCCCTCGGCCCAGCCCTCCGCCGTGCGCGCCGCTGCCCGCCGCCCCCCGCGCCGGCCCCGGGCACCCGGCCGGCAGAGACCGGCCCGCGAGCGCCCGAGCGCCCGCCCAACCGCCGCCGCGGCGCGCAGGCCGCCAACTGCCGTCCCGGCCCAACCAACGCGGGCAGGGGAGGAGAGGCGCGCGCGGCCGGCCGAGCGGGCGAGCCACTCGGGGGTCGCAGAGGGGAGGCCGCGCGAGGGGAAGGCAGGGGCAAGCAGGCGACGAAGCCATCGCTGGACGCTGCGCCAGGAGGGCCTCCCGGAGGGGGGCTTGCCCCTTTCCCCTCGGAAGGTGCAGATGGTTTGCCCCCCCCACCCCGAGCGAGGTGCCTTGTCCCAGCCTCGGCTGGACTGTACCATCGGGCGGTGCCGCCGGGATTTCTCCCCCCCACCACCATCAATTCCCCCCCCACCCGGGTCCGCGGTCGGTTGGCCCCGGCCGGGCTCTGAGACGCGGAAAGAGCTGGACGCCATTTTGGGTGGGACTAAGCAAAGACGAAACACCCTCCCAGTCTATGGGGTACTCTGGACTCTGGCTTATCCGGTTCCCTTAATCCTTTCGGTACTTACACGACGTTGGGTGAGGGGAGCTGGAAGATCAGCGGGTCCCCGATCCTCTCTCCCTAGGGGTGATAGAAATCAAACCCCCCCCGCCACCTCCAGGTGGTTCTTCCCGCCGCAGAGTGGGAGCAGCATAAAAGGCGGGGCCTTATTAGCATAATCTGCCTGGCAACCTGATCTTGACGTTATATGATTGGCTAAACTCTGTAAGCCCCATGCAGTGCCTAGAGACGAGAAACGCAGGGGCGAACTGACAGGCCCAGATTTAAGAGTCATGACGAAGATCCTGAGACGCTTATTCAGTCAGCAGAGAAGCCAAAAGGAGATTCACACGATGGCCCAATGACTGAAGGCCTCTTTATTTCGTGCCCTGCTGTTCCTGTAAAACCCAATCGAAGAGCGGGTCTCAGGCGGCGCTCGCCTGCGTTTGTACTGTAAGCCAATCAGAAAGCCCGACTCTCCGCACTCAGTGTCGAGCCGCTCCGAGCCCCGCGCGCCGTCGAGGAGGGAAAACGTCCGGCCCTGCCTGGGTGTCCGCGGAGAGCGGCCGCCCTGAGCCCGGGCTTCCGAGCTCGCGTCCCTGCACGCCGCGGGGTCCGTGTCCCGGGAAGCGTGCGGGGCTGCGGGGGGACACGCGTCCGGCCATCGGTTTCCCGGCCCAGCACCGGTTTGCGTCCGAAGGGCCTGGCTGCGGAGCGCCGGCGAAACCCAGGCCCAGGCTGGGCGAGGCCGGGCGCGGCTTCCTCGGGCCTCGGTGTTCCGGGGTGCGCCCGCCGGCCGGTGCGCCTCCCGTCCGCCTGTCTGACCCATTGGGCCGTGTCTGTGCTTAGTCCTTGCCAAACCAGAGAGGACCTTCACTGCGTCTCTTGTTTCCCTTTTACCGTTCTGATAAAGGAAGTAATCATTTCAAACATTAAGAAGTATTATTCAACACCGGTTGACCAATGAGTTGGCTCACTCATTTCTTAACCGCAGGCTTCCACATCTTACTCTTCCTGAAAATTGCCTTCTCAAAGGGCAGCCGAGTACATAGAAATGAGCTCAAGTTTTGAAAGACGCTCAGCTCCAGCTATCCACTGGCAATACAAATAGCAGCTAGATGTCAAAGAGACCTTGGACCTTTGTGCCTTCAGGGAGCAGTTTTCCTATCCGTGATATCTACCTTGCTACTTTGTTTTGAAGATTAAATGAACTCTTTAAAGTATTGAAGAAAGTACTTAGCACACTGTCTGGAACTTAAATGGAGGAGTATTACTGATGATAAAACCTACAAAATTGCTAAACTATTGGCTAACCAGAAATAAAAAGGAGAAAGTCCAACTAAGCAAAAGACAATAGAAAACACCCAGAAGGGGGAAAAACTAAAATTCGTTCAACAGTATTCTCTTCATTATTTTGTTTATTTAGATGACTGGAAACAAAATGTAAAAGGATTGGAGAGCATTACATTTCTAAAACTTCAGACAGTTGACAATCTTGTAAACAACTCGATAGCTAGGTCTTATCTTCTTCTTCCATAAACCCCTGTGCAGGCAGCACTGGACTTAGAATAAAGGCTATCAGTAAACATCTGTTGAATTTAATTGAAAAGAAAACGTGAAAGGGGGCCTGATAAAGCAGACCTTAACAGGAATAGTGAGAGATGCTATTAACTCTTCTCTGGTTGCCTCAGGAAACGTCGTATCGGTTAAGAGAATCACTTTAATGTTCTCTGTTAGTGTTGAGTAGACAAACGATGCCAAAGGTAGGACAGGTCCTACCGTGTCTTTGCAAAAGCTGCCACCTCCTGTATCCCTAGGCCTCTAGAGATAACTCTTTCTTTTGAGATTTAACATTATTATATCCTCTCTGAGGGATTGGGATGTTCCCAACTGAGATGTGCTGACCAGAAATGACACCACAGAACCCAAAAGAGAATTCACCATGAGGAATGGGGCTATCTGGACTGGAGCCTAAAATACCCTTATAGTTTTAGAGAAATGTTCTAAAACTTTAGAGTAGCCAAATATTACAGGTAGACACCATCCCACAGATTTTTTTATTCAGAAGGTCTAGAGTGAACCTCAGGAATCTGCATTTAGTGTGGATTTTAAAATGATTTTTTAAAATTTACACAGTAAAATTTACTTATTGCAGTGTACAAGAAGTATTTATTGAATATGTACTGTGTGCCACTTACTGTTTTAAACAATCACAACAAAAAAGTCCTTGCTCTCATGGAGCTTCAGTCTAGTGGAGGCAATAGAAGAAAATTAATAAATAATTCCAAGTGATAATAAGTGCCATAAAGGAAGTTTAGCAGGAAAATGGAAAGGGAGGGAATGATGATAACTAAAATAGGATGCCAAAGAAGTCCTCTCTAAGATACTAACATTTGAACTGAGACTGAATCTCATCCCTTACCCTGCATTTAAAAAGCCGTATAATCCTAGCTCTCTGGGAGGCCGAGGCGGGCGGATCATTTGAGCTCAGCAGTTGGAAACCGACGTGAGCAAGAGCAAGACCCCCTCTCTACTATAAATAGAAAGAAATTAATTGGCCAACTAATATATATAGAAGAAATTAGCCGGGCATGGTGGTGCATGCCTGTGGTCCCAGCTACTCGGGAGGCTGAGGCAGGAGGATTGCTTGAGCCCAGGAGTTGAAGGTTGCTGTGAGCAAGGCTGATGCCATGGCACTCACTCTAGCCTGGGCAACAAAGTGAGATTCTGTCTCAAAAAAAAAAAAAGTCGTACAAGAAGGAAATCATATACAAGTGATAAATCTGGAAAAGCCTGCAGGTGTATTGGAAGAAACTTTATGAATGTGAAAAAGCTGGTATTCAAATATCAAGTCTTGGACACCAAAGAAGACATGCTGGAGAGAAACTCTAAGTGTGCAAGGGAAGCAGAAAAGCCTTCAGTGGCAAATCAAATCTCACAAAGCATGAGCACCTTCATGCTGGAGAGAAACTCATGAATGTAATCATGTGAAAGTGTCTTGAGCTAGAAGCAATACCTCAGTAAAGATCAGAACATTCATACTGTAAAGAAAGCCTTTGAACTTAATGAATGTGGAAAATCTTCAGCCAAAAGGAAAATTTCATTATTCATCCAATAATCCATATAAGAAAAAAAATCTTATGAAAGTAGTAGGTATGAGAAAGCTTTCACTCAGAAGTCAAACCTCATTAGATATCAGAGAAGTCATACTGGAGATAAACTTTATGCATTTAAGGAAGGTGAGAAAGCGCTCAATGGCAAATCAAATTTTATTGGCCATGAGAAAATTCGTATTTTCTCATGGCCAATAGGGATGAGGGATGCCCTATAAAGGTAATGAAAGCGCAACAATCTTCAGGCAGAAAGCTGTACCTCATTACCTATTACAGCATTCATACATGAGAGACATCTTCTGAATGTACTAAGGGTGAGAACGCCTTCTCTCCAAACACAGTGTTTATTGTACCTGTGAGAACCCATATAAGTAATAAACATCATGAATGTAAAATGCGTGGTAAAGCCTTCTCTAAAATTTTAGCCAGTGCTCTACATATGAGAACAGGTACCAATGAAAAAATTATTGTAGTCAACATGGGAAAACTCTCAAACAGAAGTCCTGCCACATTAGACACCAATGAATTCATACTCATTAAAACCTCATGAATACCTTGGATTTAGGAAAGACTTCAGCAGGAATTCATTATTTCATAGCACATGAGATAATTCATCTTATAGTAAAATTCAATTAATATGCAAAAGCCTTAAGCAGCAACTCAAATTTTATAAGTTACTGGAGATTTGTGATAAGCTGTTTCATCAGTATAATAGAAATTGGGTCCAAAAAGCCATGACAACAAATATCATTAATGCTAAACTTTTAAAGGCATTCCAGTTGAATGTCAAGATCAAGAGATGGATGCTGCTACCCTACTTCTAATTAACATGGTCCTGGAAAGGTTAGCCAATGTAAATAAGACAAAGAAAAAGAGCATAAGGAATTAGGAAAGAGGAAAGAAACACAGTTTTAGGTTTCTGATGGTACAATCTGCTACATATATTATGAAGCCATGAACATTAAAAACATTTTAAAGGCAAAGTAAAACCCTAGAAGATAAACATACATCAAAGATTTCATCAAGGGATTCTGCAGAATGCTAAGACCTTAAGTTTCTATTAATATTGTAAAGATATACAAAGGAAGAGATAGGTGAAAGAGTCCTAGACCCACCCAAAATAGAAAGCCTGAGAGAAGACACTTTGATGAAGTTGAATTAAGTAATTAGTATAAGGGTGAATAAAAATAAACTGGCCTTAAAGATTCATTAGGGAAACTTGCTTTTCTGGACGAAGGGTAAAACAAAAACATTTTCAGGCCGGGCACGGTGGCTCACGCCTGTAATCCTAGCACTCTGGGAGGCCGAGGCGGGTGGATTGCTCAAGGTCGGGAGTTCAAAACCAGCCTGAGCGAGACCCTGTCTCTACTAAAAATAGAAAGAAATTAATTGACCAACTAAAAATATATACAGAAAAAATTAGCCGAGCATGGTGGCGCATGCCTGTAGTCCCAGTTACTCGGGAGGCTGAGGCAGTAGGATTGCTTGAGCCCAGGAGATTGAGGTTGCTGTGAGCTAGGCTGACGCCACGGCACTCACTCTAGTCTGGGCAACAAAGTGAGACTCTGTCTCAAAAAAAAAAAAAAAAAATATTTTCAGACAAATGAAAATTAAGAGAATTTATCACTAACTAATTTACACTAGGGTTAATACTAAATGAGGCAGAAGAAATATGATCACAGGTGGAAGGTTGAAGACACAAGAAGGAATTGTGACTTCTGTTATCTAAGATGAGAAAAGTCCTGAAGATGGTGGTGATGTTTGCACAATAACATCAATGTACTAATGCTGCTGAATCGGACCCATAAAATGGTTAAAATAGTAAATTTTTTTTGTTTTACCAAAATTAACAAAATAAAAAAATTTAAAAAGAAGGAATTGTGAGGCAAAACACTGGAAAATATGTAGGTCGTTCTAAACCAATACTGAATACATAAGACAAGAATGTCTATTTGTAGCATTAATAAAATGACAAGGCCAGGTGCAGTGGCTCATATCTGTAATCCTAGCACTCTGGGAGGCCGAGGTGGGAGGATTGCTTGAACTCAGGAGTTTAGACCAGCCTGAGCAAGAACAAGAGCCCATCTCTACTAAAATAGAAAATTTAGCCAGGCATTGTGGTGCATGCCTATGGCCCCAGCTACTTGGAGGGAGTGGGGGCTGAGGCAGGAGGATAGCTTGAGGCCAGGAGTTTGAGGTTGTAGTGAGTTACAGTGATGCCACTGAACTCTAGCTGGGACAACAGAGCGAGACTCTGTCTCTAAATAAATAAATAAATAAAATGGCAAGATAGAACTAAGGAGCTAGACAAAACACACAATTACAAAGGGGGACAATCTAGGGTAAAGTATTCTAAAAGTCTTGAAGTATTTAAGAGAAGGGTAAATAACATCATTTCATTTTATATTTTGTTGGTAATACATGTTAAATTAGATAGGAAAGCAGTAAAAGAATAAACAGAGGTGTAACTTGTAGTACAGTTAGAGATAAAAATAACATTGAAAGTGAAAAAGAAAAAATATCAATCCAGAAAAAGGCAAGACAGGACAGAACAAAAGAAAAAGTAGAATAAAGGAAGAGCATATAATAATAGAAATAAATCCAGATCACAAAAAATGGAAAACAACTAAACAATACAGCAAAAAGGAAAAGAATGTGTTTACAAATACACACACACATGCATAAACCTACAAGCTGTTTTTAAAGACACCTGAAAAATAAGGACACAGCAAGGGCTGAAAGTCAAAATATAGAAAAAGTTACCAGGCAAAATACTTACTGAAGGAAACTAGAGTTAATGTCAGACCCCCAAAAAGAATACTTACTACATGATTCTATTTACATAAAATTCTAAAAAATGCAAACTCACCTGTAGTGATAGAAAGGAGACAGTTGCTGGGGAATAGAGATGGGGTGGGAGGAAGGATTATAAAACTTTAGGAAGAAACTTGAAGATGACGAGTATGTTCACTTTCTTGATTGCAGTGACAGATTCATTGATACGTATGTATTTCAAAACCTATTAAGTTGCTCACTTTAAACATCTACAGTTTAATGTATGTCAATTATACCCCAATAGTGCTATTAAAATTGCTTTGGAATTTCTGAAAATTATAATAAGCCAAAAACACTTTTAAATTGGTTAAAAGTTTGAAAAAGAGAATTTAATCTCCATTTGTTCCTAATATGATTAAGATTTATTAAGGTCTCTTGGGATTTTTAGATAAACTTATAAACAAAAAGACTAAGTTAAAGACTTAAATACAACAATAAAACAATAAAAATCTTATAAGACAAGCTAGGGTACTGCATGTACCATCTCTTGTAGGGACAATGGTGACTTTCTTCACCAAGTTTTGAAACCAAGGAGCTGTAATGGAAAAGAAAAAAAATGCTATAATGAAGACAATAGGCATATTTTAATTACATGTAAATAAAAACTTTGGCTATATATACCATAAACAAATTCAGTAAACAGTACATTCAAATGTTTGCTATACAGAGAACAAAGAGCAATTTCTTACACATTTATATGAAGAGGCAAACACCCAACGATAAAATAGACACAGAGTATCAAGAACATTTCAGGAAAGGGCAAATTCAAATTCTCAAAACCATATTAAAAATGCTCAAACTTGGCCGGGCGTGGTGGCTCACACCTATAATCCTAGCTCTCTGGGAGGCCGAGGTGGGCGGATCCTTTGAGCTCAGGAGTTCGAGACCAGCCTGAGCAAGAGCGAGACCCCATCTCTACTATAAATAGAAAGAAATTAATTGGCCAACTAATATATATAGAAAAAATTAGCCAGGCATGGTGGCACATGCCTGTAGTCCCAGCTACTTGGGAGCCTGAGGCAGCAGGACTGCTTGAGCCCAGGAGTTTGAGGTTGCTGTGAGCTAGGCTGACGCCACGGCACTCACTCTAGCCTGGGCAATAAAGTGAGACTCTGTCTCAAAAAAAAAAAAATGCTCAAACTTTAAGTATCGAGGAAATGGAAATTAAAGTAACGCTAATAATACTAATAATTTTGCTTTCTATTCGTGATAGAAAAAAATTTAAAAGAACACTACCACCTATTATTAGGGTACTTTTATATAATATTGGTGGAATTATGAATTGTTCCAGTCTTTTTGAAAAGCAAGGCAGCAACATCAGTTAAAAATAAATTTGTATATAGATATACAGTTGGCCACCTGTATCTGTGGGTTCCTCATCCACAGATTCAACCAACTTATGGATTGAAAATATTAAAAATAATAATAATACATAAAAATAATACAAATAAAAAGCCAATAGAGTATAACAACTATTTACATAGCAGTTACATTGTATTATATTAGGTATTATAGGTACATAATCTAGAGATGATTTAAAGTATACAAGAGGATGTTTGTAGGTTACATGCAAATACTACCCCATTTTATACAAGGTACTTGAGGATCTATCTGTGGACTTTGGTATCCACAAGTGTCCTGGAAGAAATCCCCTGGGATACCAAGGGATGACTATATGTATATTATAGGACATATCTATTAATATATAATGGCTTAACTCTGTAGTCCCCATTCTGGGATTCTAGCTTGAAGAAACGAAAGAACCAATATAAGACATTTAATTCAGCATTTTCCATAATGGCATGACATTGGAAACAGGCAAAAAAAAATTAGTACATCCACACCTAAAAATAATATGCACTGATTACAGAGGATATACTATAGCTATATAAATAGGCTTAGAGTAATTTCCAAGATATATTGCTGAATGAAAAAGTCAAAATGAAAAAGTATGTTCTATCAATCAGGGCCCAACAAGAAAAACAGAACCAGAAGGAGACATTGTAAGTCTGGGGTCCCCAACCCCTAGGCCACAGACCGATACCAGTCCATGGCCTGTTAGAAACTGGGCCACACAGCAGGAGGTGAGTAGTGGGCCAGCGAGTGAAGTTTCATCTGTATTTACAGTCACTGTCTCCCATCATCCCCAGATGGGACCGTCTAGTTGCAGGAAAACAAGCTCAGGGATCCCACTGATTCTGCATTATTGTGAGTTGCATAATTATTTCATTATATATTACAATGTAATAATAATAGAAATAAAATGTGCAATAAATGCAATGCCCTTGAATCACCCCGAACCTATTCCCACTCACCCCCCGGTCAGTGGAAAAATTGTCTTCCATGAAACTGGTCCCTGGTGCCAAAAGGGCTGGGGACTGCTATTGTAAGGGGTTTATTGCAGGGAATTTGCTTACATGATTCATGTGATTTTGGGGTCTGGGTAGGCAAGGCTGAAATCCATAAGGCAAGCTCTGAGGAAAGGTAGCTGGAACTCTCTAGCATAGGCTGACGTTTCTGTCACAGGTGGAATTTCTTCTTCCCAGGAATCTCAGTTCTGCTCTTAACGCCGTTCAACTGATTGGATGAGGCCCATCCAGATTATCTAGGATATCCTTCTCTACTTAAAGTCATTAATTATGGACTGTAATCACAACCACAAAGTACCTTCTCAACAACACCTAGATTAGTAGCTGATGGAATAACCAAGTTGACACATAAAACTGACCATCACATGTGTAATATTTCATTTTTGTAAAATAAACAATGAAAAAAATCCTCTATATGTGTGTATGTGTATATATGTATTTGCCAATTCTGTATATTTGTGAATATACGGTTACCTGGATATGTGGGTTAGGGTAAAGTTGGCAAAGGGGCAGGAGAAGAGAATGCCAACAAAAAAATAAAAAAAGAAAAGAAAAAGACCACAATATGAAAAACATAAAATCCAGGATATATAACATGATAAGATGTGTGGATTTATATAAAATTATGTGTATATAAATATATAAAGACAATAAAAACTAAAATACATACATTTTACCAAGTATTCAACAGATGCTAAAACATCATTTGATTGAGTGCTCATTTGTTAACTTTCACAATATCATTATCAAAGAGAAGTGTTCTTAAATATTTTAAAACACAATATCTGTATTAGCTTCCTAGGAACAAATTACCATGCACTGGATAGGTTAAAACAATAGACATTTATTCTGTCATATCTCTGGACTCTAAAAGTCCGAAATCAAGTATTCGCAAGGCTGTGAATTCACTCTGAAGACTGGGAAAGAATGCTTTCTTGCGTATTTCTAGCTTCTGGTGGTTGCCAGCAATCCTTGGCATTCCTTAGCTTGTAGTTTCATTGCTCAAATATCTGCCTCAATCTTCACATGGCTGTCCTCCCTCTGTGTTCTCCAAATTTCCCTGTTCTTATAAGGACAACAGTCATTGGATTTAGGACCCACGGTAACCAAGTATAACCTCATGTTAACTTGAACAAATCTGCAAAAACCCTATTCCCAAACAAGATCACATTCTCAGGTACAAGGGTTAGGACTTGAACATCTTTCTGGGGTAATACGATGCAACCCCTTACAATATTCTACTTATAATAATCAACTGAAACATTCCTATTAAAATGAATTAACAATGATGTCTCATTTATTGCAGTTATTTAACACTGCCCTGGAAGTTCAAATCCATGCAATAAAACATATATATGTATATACGTGTGTGTGTATATATATATATATATTTTTTTTTTTTAAGAAAAGATAATTATTGGAAGTCAGAACAAAATCATTTTTATATGCAGAAATCCAAAGGAGAGGCTGGGCGCGGTGGCTCACGTCTGTAATCCTAGCACTCTGGGAGGCCGAGGCAGGAGGATTGCTCGAGGTCAGGAGTTCGAAACCAGCCTGAGCAAGAGCAAGACCCCATCTCTACTATAAATAGAAAGAAATTAATTGGCCAACTAATATATATAGAAAAAATTAGCCGGGCATAGTGGCGCATGCCTGTAGTCCCAGCTACTTGAGATGCTGAGGCAGCAGGATTGCTTGAGCCCAGGAGTTTGAGGTTGCTGTGAGCTAGGTTGACGCCATGGCACTTACTCTAGCCTGGGCAACAAAGCAAGACTCTGTCTCAAAAAAAAAAAAAAAAAAAAGAAAGAAAGAAAGAAAGAAATCCAAAGGAGATATGTTAGCATACAATTGAGTCTATAAGAGAATTTGAATGGTGACCAGTCACAAAATAAACACAAATTAATTGTTTCTGGCCAGGTTTGGTGTCTCGAGCCTGTAATCCTAGCACTGTGGGAGGACAGGCAGGAGGATTGCTTAAGGCCAGGAGTTCAAGACCAGCCTGAGCAACTTGGTGAGACACCCCCCGCCCCCCGTCTCTACAAAAAACTTTTTTAAAAATTAAAAAAGTTTTCCCTAAATAGTAACAATAATCATAGGAAACACCACAGAAAATACATGCTTATGGTGAGCCTACTATCCACTTGGCTTGGTCCTTCAAGAAATGAGACGTGTGAGATGACTCAATCATTAGGCATGATTTCTGGAGTGCTAGGGTGGAGATTTCTGCCCCAGACATGCTCGACTGGCCTCACCAGTTTGCTTGTGATCTATCTGTTCACTCACCCAGGCTGCTTTGAGCCTCTCTCTATTCCTTACTGACAGCAGGAAACACAGCTGAAAGGTCTACAATTCCCTTTTCTCTGATCAGACCCATTGGTCCCTAGGTAGTTTGTAGGTAGCAACTCAGTGGCCTCTCTATGTGGGTTCCCATGTGGCTAAATAACTAGAGTGGCTGAATTGCTAGTTGTTTATTGAAGCTGGTCACTTTCTAGCTTGCTTTTTAAAAACTGTGGCCTTTTGCCAATTTCTTCCCACCATTTATGATTTGGCTCCACCTCTAGCTGAACAATGATAGTGAAAATGACAGGACGTGATAAGAGTGGAAGAGAAAGACAATTGTAGATTTTGAGACAGTGGTATGCTTGTTTTCCTTGCAGAAATGTACAAAATGGAAAAAAAATGCAAAACTTTAGTAGAGTAGGCTAAGAAGATATGAATGACTAGTTTTTGAAATGACAGCTCCCAGAAAACATTAAAGAAAATACTTTCTAAGAATTTTCTTCTCTGAAACGTTCAGACTTTTTTTTTTTGGTTTACTTAAAGTTTGATTTTTAAAATTCCATGCAGAGCAAGGTATTTCTATTTTGAGTAAAATCCTTCTTTTTGTATAGTGCTCTACAGCTTACAGAGCCTTTCATATGGATAGTCCCGTTTTGATCCAAGTGAGATTGCAAATATCATGGCTGACCAAATTCTAAGCGATGGTGAATTTTATACTGAATGGGAGAAAGGAAATGGAAAATTTTTTAGAAAATAAAGCCCAAAGCCAAATATAGCAAAGATTAAGGTCCACAGAAACATTGTTCTGAATATTTATGGGTAATCCATGAATAATCCTCAGAAATAGATATTGCTCATGCAAATCAGATGAAAAATTTTTGGATGGATTTTTCCAGCACATATGGCAATAAAAACTATGAGAAGACTAAAAAGACAGTGATATTGTTACCAGGGCCATGGATGCATAATTTTCAAGACTGAGAGGAAACTAAGTGCCATCGGTTAGAGAAATAATCCTTTTCTGTTAGTAAGGAGCACATTTCTCTAATTATTAAACACAGGAAACAGTAAGAAATGAGGGGGAAACTCCATTGTACCTTAAGGCCTACGATGATATTTCATGTTATGATTTTAAGTCGCTCAAGCTACTTATTCTCTCTCAGCAAACATAACAAGAAACAGGTCCTACATGAATTTAAATTTAAGTAAAACCTTTTCTCCTACTTAACAATGTTTTTTATTTACCGTATTCAGGTGGTTATGGAATGTAAATATTCTTTTAACTGCTCTTTCTTATCACATTAAAATAACCAACTTGAGACTAAGCAAAATTCTTCCCTCCTAAGTTTTCTCTTCAAATTCCAATATGGCACCCAATTGCTTTTCATTATAGTCAAGAAAAAATCAAATTTTTTTAAGTTTGATTAATTTAAATTAAATGTTTTTAAATTTTCCTCACTAGGAAGAAATATTAATCACTAATACCTAAAAACGCAATCATTGCTGGTGACTATGTTTCTAGGAAAAAAATATTTTTAAGTTTTGTTTCTTCACACAAAAGTCAAAGTCACACACACACACACACACTCACACATCTCAGCTGGTCATGTATTCATGACCTACTCATCCAGACCACTCATATGTGATTTGTTTACAAGTGTTCCCCCTCTAAAAGTTAGAGAAGTAAATAAGACTCTAGCTTTTTTTGTTTGTTTGTTTGTTTTTGAGGCAGAGTCTCACTTTGTTGCCTGGGCTAGAGTGAATGCTGTGGTGTCAGCCTAGCTCACGGCAACCTCAAACTCCTAGGCTCCAGTGATCCTCGAGCCTCAGCCTCCCGAGTACCTGGGACTATAGGCACAAGCCACCACACCTGGCTAATTTTTTTTTTCTGTTTTTAGTTGACTGGCTAATTTTTTTTTTTTTTTCTATTTTCAGTAGAGACAGGGTCTCGCTCTTGCTCAGGCTGGTCTCTAACTCTTGACCTCAAGCAATCCTCCAGCCTCGGCCTCCCAGAGTGCTAGGATTAGAAACGTGAGCCACCGCACCCAGCCATAACCTTGAGGCTATGAATCCCTCTAAAACTATGCAGAGTACCATGTTCATCATTTTTTCTGAGGAGAGATCATAGTTTCTAGCACATTCTCCAAGGAGGTCCAAGATCCCATAAAAGACTAAAAATCTTTGCCTTATAATTACTGAAAACCAAGGGACTTTTTATGTTGAATACCACAGACTTTCTTAATTGTCTGTATCAGTACTTCCCAGTTTTTGAGTAAAATACAAACCACCTGGGAATCCTGTTTAAAATGCAAATATGATTCATGTCCAGAGTGGAATTTGAGATTCTGCCTTTCTAATAAATTTCAAGGTGATATTATTGCTGCTGGTCTGTGGACCACACTGTAAGTGATAGCAAATAAAACATGACACACCCAAATAGGGTTTGCAGAATTCAGAAAATTTCACTCATTAAGAAGATTCTTATGCTGTATTTGTTAATATACCCTAATGTTTCACAAAGATAGGACAATGAACACTTACTGACATTAACTTTTGCCATACTTGAAATAAACAGCATCTTCATGAGATGATCAGTTAAACCACTAACCACTATTTTAAAGTCTGAAGTTGATTTTTGCAGATCTCATACACCATGGAGGCTCTCTGAATTCCCTATTTTTTCTGTTTCTTCCATTTCCCCAATCCATAGACTTAGTCTTTAGGAATTTAATAAAATGCCTTCTGTCCCCTAAGTGCAGACATAGATAGAAACTGATTGATGATGCTTGCTCCTGGTGTTTTGAAAAAAAATGTCTTTGTTGCATTATCGTCAACACTATGAAATGCTGCCTTCTCTTTTTTATCCTAACGCATATAAAGCCTTATTATAAACAGGTTTAAGAAATAGCTAAAACAAATACATTTTATTATTATAATAGAGACAGGATACATTCACTTTATTGTTCTTCTTACCTGCTCATTATGATTAACTTACTCAAGATTATTGATACCTATCTGGAAGTTTTGCCAACATCTGAAACAACACAAAAAATTAAACTAGGCCGGGTGTGGTCGCTCACGCCTGTAATCCTAGAACTCTGGGAGGCCGAGGCGAGAGGATCGTTTGAGCTCAGGAGTTTGAGACCAGCCAAGAGCGAGACCCCCGTCTCTACTAAAAAAAACAGAAAGGAATTAACTGGACAACTAAAAAATATATATATATATGTATATATATATATACATATATATATATATTAGCCGGGCATGGTGGTGCATGCCTGTAGTCCCAGCTGCTTGGGAGGGTGAGGCAGGAGGATCGCCTGAGCCCAGGAGTTTGAGGTTGCTGTGAGATAGGCTGACGCCACGGCACTCTAGCCTAGGCAACAGAGTGAGACTCTGTCTCAAAGAAAAAAAAAATTAAACTAACAATTCCCTTGTTACTAATATATATCTTCCATGACCCAAACAACTTTGTGATCAAAATCTTAAGATTTTGTTTGACTTGGGCCAGTCCGTTGGCTCCCAGCCAAAGTGCTGTAATCCCAGCACTTTGGGAGGTCAAGGTGGGAGGATCAGTTGAGGCCAGGAGGTCAAGGCCTGGCAAAATAGTGAGACCCTGCCTCTACAAAACATAAAATAATTAACCAGGAGTGGTGGCATGCACCTGTAGTCCTAGCTCCTGGGAGGGGTTAAGGTGGGAGGGACTCTTGAGCCCAGGCATGATCACACCATTGCACTCCAGCCTGGGTGACAGAGCAAGACCCTATCTCTAAAAAAAGAACTGAGCAGCACCTAAATGGACACATAGGTACTACAGTAATTGAGTATTGTGCAGGTGGGAGGGGGGAGGGGGGCGGGAATATACATACATAATGAGTGAGATGTGCACCATCTGGGGGATGGTCATGCTGGAAACTCAGACTTGTGTGGGGAGAGGGGAAAGGGCACTTTTTGAAACCTTATAATTTGTACCCCCATAATATGCCGAAATAAAAAAAATAAAAATAAATAAATAAAATAAATAAAAAAGAAAAGATTTTGTTTGACTGTATGTCAAGCTCCACACTTAATCATTTATTAAGTATTATTAAATCATTCTCTCTATTGTTTCCTAGAGTTATCTAGGATTTCAAATGGGAAAGAAAATAAATAATTGCACCAGTTTTCTTCCCTCCAGCTCTAACCCAAAACTGCATCTCCCCTCTGGCATCTGAAAAGGAAAAGACAGCAGGGAAGAGGAAGAAAAGCTACCAAAGAAGGGAATAGTGGTACAAAATGTGTTCTAATATTGGTTATACCACATCTTAAGTGGTGAGCAGGACTAAAGCCATTTAAAAAATCACGTCATATAATGCAAACTGTTAGGAACATGGCCTCTGCCATCAGACCTCCCTCTACCACTGTTTCTTAGCGTTCATATGCCTCATCTTCCTCGTCAATAAAATGAGGATAACACTACAGGTTGTCTACCAAATTATCCATCCCTCCTTTTACTTTATTAATAAAATTACATGTGGTAATCTCCCAGCCTCCCTTGCAACTAGAGATGACTAGGTAACATAGTTCTGACCCAAGGGATGTTGATGGAAGTCCATGAGAAGAGAAGTCCTTGAGAGATGCCCACTGTCCTGTCTCTCTGTAATGTCTAGAGAAGTTACATTGTGACTTTGAAAAACAAAAGACATATGCTAAGACTAGTGAAGAATAAAGATAGATCCTGTAAGAAAGATGCCAAGAAAAAAAGAAAGAAAGAAGACAGAATAAGCCTGGGTTCTTGGTGACCTCAGTGAGTCACACACTAGCACTATACTGGCCTCCTTATTAAATGGAAGAAAAAATAACCTCTTGTCTTCTTTTAAACTCTTACAGTAGGGTTTTCTGTTACATGAAGCACAATCCTGATATACCACTTCACAATTGTTAAGAACACTACTAAGTGTAATGATGAATATAAAAATGGTTACCACAACACTTAGCGTATCGTAAGCATGCAAACAAGGTTAGTAGTTATCATTGCTATTAATATTATTATTCCCCATGGCTTCTTCTTCCCATCTCAAGCACAAGTTTTTCCCATTCTACCTTATTTCCACACCCTTTAACCAAATTGAAGCACTCATTATATTACCTCTGGATTATAATCAACCCAAAAAGTACCTTGGATGATGAATTTTTAATTTTTTTTTTTTTTTTTTTGAGACAGAGTCTTGTTCTATTGCCCAGGCTAGAGTGCTGTGGCATCAGCCTAGCTCACAGCAACCTCAAACTCCTGGGCTCAAACAATCCTCCTGCCTCACCCTCCCAAGTAGCTGGGACTACAGGCATGCACCACCATGCCTGGCTAGTTTTTTCCATATATTTTTAGTTGGGCAACTAATTTCTTTCTATTTTTAGTAGAGACAGGGTCTCCCTCTTGCTCAGGCTGGTCTTGATCTCCTGACCTCGAGCGATCCTCCCGCCTCGGCCTCCCAGAGTGCTAGGATTACAGGCCCTGCCGATAATGAATTTTTACATAGGCAGAGAGAAGGGTGGAGGCATTTATCAGTGAGGGAGAACATGGTCCATAAAAGTAGAGAGGTCGGAAAGCAGAGGAGAGCAGAAATTCCATGCCTTTCTAGAGGATTAGAGGAAGATAAGGTAGAAAGATAGGTTGGAACCAGATTGTCAAGGGTGCTCTGTGACTGGCAAAGGGCAGGCCAAGGAATTTGTAGTAGATTTTCCTGTAAAAATTTTAGGCCCCTCCCCCCTACTTTTCAGAATGGAAGTAATATGATTAAAGAAAAGTCAGAATACTTGTTTTTTTAATTTACTTGGCAGTGTTATTCAAGTTCTCCGGCATTTCATTTACTCAACTATAATATGGAGAAATTACAGCAAATGCTCTCAAAGATTCATGCCAGTTCTAAAGTTCTAAGATCCACTGGAAATTATTAAACTGTCTAACAATATCTAAACTTGAGTTAAGAGCCTCAAATTCATCCTTGACTTATTCTTCCATTCATTTATTCTTTCTTTCAACAAAGTAAATTTCTTTTATGTTGTGTACTTTGCATATGAGGAATCTTGCTGCTATGGCAAGTCTCATTGTGAGCCAACCTAGATTACCCATAAAGATCAGAATAATCTTCCCCAAACACTCCAGGAATCTATAGAAGCAAGCCTTGGCCCAACCTGCTTTCATACTCCTTTGTCAACCAACTCAGGTACCTGCCAACCTCATCTTTCTCCAGTCTCCTTTCTCTGTCCTTCCATGTGATGCTAGGTTTCTAGTTAGGCAGAACATTAATTTAATTAAATGTGACATAATAGTACAAATAGTTTAATAGCTAGTAAATATACCATGTTTATTTTAAAAATAGGTTTATTATTTTTCAATTATATTTTTAATGCCAATTGTAAGAGAAAATGAAGGAAATATTTCAAAAGAACAGGAGGTAATAATATCACCATCTAAAGGGAAATATGTTAACTTTGGGGGATATTTTTTTGCAAGATTTTTAGATGGCTTTCACATAGTTATAATCATTTTGAATATGTAATTTGTTTAACTTACAAATACTTTCTGTGTTATTACATTGGCTTTCTATGGAATTAGTTCGTAGCTACATAATATTCTAAATTTATGATGAAGTATTTAAGACATACAAAAAATTATAAAGTATAGTAGAATGAATATCCATGTATCCCCATACAGCTTAAGTAATAAAACATTGCCAGTATGATCAACATCCTCTGTGTCATAGTCCTTATTTGCAGTCCCCTCCTTCTCCAACATACATAACTGCTTTCTGAAATTTGGTGATCATTCAGCCCATGCATTTCACTATACTTTTGCCACATATGTACTAAGTAATATGTAATGTCATTTGCAGATTTCAAACTTTATATAATTAGTATCATGCAGTATATATAGTGTCCTACAGTTGCTTTCATTTCTTTCTCAACATTATGTTTATGCAAGTTGTCCATGTCAATTCATATTTGCTATATCATGTTTCATCAAATAAATATATAATAATTTCTCTTGTGTTCTCCTACTGTTCAATATTTAGGTAGTTTGCAACCATAAACACCATTGTGACAAATGTCTTTCTGCATATTTATTCTTTTCCTCATTTAGGATTATTCCCCAAGTATAGATCCCAAAAGTGAAATAACCAAAGAGCATGAACATTTGTGAGATTGTTGCACATATTGCCACGTTGCTTTCCAAAAAGATTGTACACATTTTATATCGTCAGCAGATATATATTAGTTCCTTGTTTTATCACATACTCACCAGGTATGGATAATACCATTAGTTTGTTTTTAACTTTGGCTAATTTGCTCAGAAAACACTGTCATATTGATTTCTGATGAAGTTGAAATTGAATTACTTTTCCATGTTATCTATTAATCATATTAACTCCTTTGTAATCTGTCTTTCCATGCCTTTTGCCCATCAGCACTGTGGGAGACAGTGTTTTATCTCATCTTAATAGTTTTTTATGTAACACTGTATTAACTCTTTGCCAAATTTGCTACAAACTTTTTCCTAGTTTTTTATACATGGTTTAATATTGTTTGTTTGAGACAGGCTCTCACAGTAGCATGAGTGCAATGGCACGTACTCAGCTTCAAATGGTTTTCTTTCTTTTATTTATACTTATGTTCTCTTAAGAAAATAATTACCAGGTCATTTAAACTTGAACAGCTAATGATTTTCTTAAGAGAACTAAAAAAATAAGTGATTAGAGCCTTTCAAATTACATTTCACTAAATTATCTAATGTTGGGAAATTAGCACTCAATTGGTATTTCTTTTTTTTCTTTTCTTTTCTTTTTTTGAGACAGGGTTTTTCTCCGATGCCCAGGCTGAAGTGCAGGAGCACAATCAGAGCTCACTATAACCTCAAATTCCTGGGCTCAAGCGATCCTCCCACCTCAGCCTTCTAAATAGCTGGGACTATAGGTGCACATCACCACCACGCCTAACTTCAATGCTATTTCTTTAAGAATTTCTTCTACTTGAGGAATGGCCATTTTCATAATTTTAAAATAAAGGTTTGGCCTTTAAAAATATTCAAGACACAGGTTGAATAAATTAGTGATTCTACTGAGGAGAAGAGTAAAAATAGTCATTTATTACCATTCCCACACCTTTTCTAGTATGAAGAAAGTCCTAGGAATTAGAATTCTCCTTGGAAGATTTATGGAATTAATGTAGCTCTTTTTTTTTTTTTTTGAGACAGAGTCTCGCTTCGTTGGCTAGGCTAGAGTGAGTGCCATGGCATCAGCCTAGTTCACAGCAACCTCAAACTCCTGGGCTCAAGCGATCCTCCTGCCTCAGCCTCCCAAGTAGCTGGGACTACAGGCATGCGCCACCATGCCCGGCTAATTTTTTCTATATATATTAGTTGGCCAATTAATTTCTTTCTATTTATAGTAGAGATGGGGGTCTCGCTCTTGCTCAGGCTGGTTTCGAACTCCTGGCCTCGAGCAATCCGCCCACCTCCGCCTCCCAGAGTGCCAGGATTACATGCATGAGCCACCGCGCCCGGCCTTAATGTAGCTCTTGACAGGTGAAAACAACTATCAATCTAATAGGAAATATTTGTAGAACCATTGCTTTATGTTCAGGCCTGAGGCAGATGCTGGAGAATACATGGAGACTGAATAGTCGTCCTTTTAGAGCAGAAAAGGAAAGAGAATAGCGAGAAATCAAGCTGTAGGTTGCTGAGTCAGGTAGTAAACGATCTTTTATGATCTGCTAAAGAATACCGATTTTGTTCCACAGCAATTGACAGCCTTGAAATATTTTTTCTTTTATTTTGGCCATCCCACAAATCAGTAGGTATCTTTAAAATATACAGACATATTTGGTACTACCTTTGTCATATTTACAACATCATGAATCTAATTAAATAATAAAATGTCATTGTTAGGTTTATTCCAGGTGGGAACCTGAAAGTATGTATAAGACAGGATGTGATTAATGCAAAACTGAGGTTTGTAAAACAATAGCCGCAGGAGTCTGGGAGTCCCTGGACTTTGTAAATCTGACAGCTGCAGCCAGCATTCCTTCCCCCTCCCTCCCTGATAGAGACCAAGGCTGTCCCTCCCCAGCCAACTCTCCTGATAAGGACAAGGCCAGAACTGAAGGATGGATGTGACTGGGGCAATGGGGTTGTAGGAGTTGGTCATTTGAAGAAGAATTTACTACAAACAGCTGTTCTACCACTGTCCTGTGCTGCTGGTAGCAGGAAGCAATTTTTCACCTGCCAGTTTGGCCCAAAACAAAGAACTGAACAGGGTGGGTGGGAGGGGGTCGGCTATCCCGTTTATAAAAACCCTCACTAAACCCCCTTCTGTTCTGACTCTCTTTTTGGACTCAGCCCACCTGCACCCAGGCGAATAAACCAGCCATGTTGCTCCCACATACATAGCCTGTGTGTGAAATCTGTCCTTTGGGTCATTCACCCTTTTAGTCATCATTTCTCTTTGAATTAAAAAACCCCCACATATTGGAAAGATAATTCAGGAGTCAGTGTAGAAAGTGGCCTGGGTAGAGGAGATACAGATGGAGAACGGCCACTGGGAGACTGACTGCAATCATCCAGGCGAGATTCGAAGAAGGTCTGATGCTACAAGACATCACGCTATGCACTGCAGGGAATACGCAGCTGAACAAGACACCGCCCTGCCATCAAGGATGGATGAATGAAAATGCCAACTCCATGCTTGTTTCCCCTAACATAATGCCCCTGGAGACAGTGATGTAGAAAGATATGAATAAGAGAAGACAGGCTTTTATTAAAACCTGCTGAAGACAAAGATTATAGAAAGCAGTAATTTTTGCTTGATGTTTTCAATTTGACTATGTTATTTCCCATGTCTCTATATAATCGATTTAAACACCCTGCTGTTTGTGTTTTGACCAACCATACAAAACAAGGCACCAGGAACAATGCAGTCAGCAGTTGCCTGGACTTGTTAACGGATGTGATTTCAGTAACTAACTACTTGCTGACTCAGAGACAGAGGAAAACAAAAAATCTCTGCTCCCTGTTCTGTGGCCAGCCAAGCGATTACAAGACTGTCAAAGTCCACAGTGGTGAGACCTCTTTGTAGTGTTTGGCTTGCTCATTTGCTGTGTCACTCCTTAGTCTGGACTGAAGTTGCATTCTAAACTTAAAGAAATAAATGAGTCGCGTAAATCGTTACCGGGGCTTGATATCTGGTCCAGAAAGACCAGACTTCCTTCCTCCTTCCCCGGCCCCAGCATCCACTGCTCACCTGATCTCTGTGTAGCTCCACAGAGTGGGCTGCGAGCAAAGTTTCCGGCAGCACCCTCCCCCACCCCGTAAAGAGCACAATAGCCAGCAGGGAGTGAGTCACCTAGGAGAAAAAGGATGGGATTTGGAATCAGATTATAGTTGAATACTGGCTTTGTCAGGCAGAATGACCTCCTGCAAGTTGGTTAACCTCTTGCAACCACTCTTAAACAGTGGTGATGTATTCAAAATAATAGATGTCCAACACCTGGCACACTCACACTTTGCTGGCAGAAATGTAAACTAGTGTAGCCACTTTAGAAAATAGTTTGGCAGTTTCTTAAAAAGTTAAACATAAATTAACCATACAACCCAGCAATTCTATGCCTAGGCATCTATCTACCCAAGAGGAATGAAAACATACGTCCACAGAAAGACTTGTGTGTGAATGTTAATAGCAGCATTATTCATAACTGAACTGCAAACGCATTATGCTAAGTGAAAGGAGCCAGACAAAAAAGATCACATACTGTATGAATCCATTTACATGAGGCAAGGCAAATCTACAGATTTAAAATAGGTTAGGGTTACCTGGGACGGGAGGACAGGGATGAAGAGAAACTGCAGATGGGCATGAGGGATCTTTTTCGGGGTAATGGAAGTGTTCTAAAATTGAATTGTGGTGATGGGTGCACAACTATGGATATATTAAAAGTAACTGAATAGTATACTTAAAATGGTGAAATTTTATGGCATATAAACCATACCTTAATAAAGCTGTTTTAAAAAAACCCAGCAAGTAGTAGGCACTCAATAATGTAGTGAATAGCTAACATTCAATAAGCACTTATTGGTAAGCAAGCACTACTTTAAGCATGTTACATGCCTTAGCTCAATTTTACTCTTATTTCTAAAGCAGTGTTTCAGAAACTTCAGTCTTCCAGATATTAATACGACTTTCACAATTTTTCCATATCTACTTATCATCTGTACACATATTAATGTAATATTTTTATTTAAACCAACTTGCTTTTTAAAAACTTACAAATGAACTTTAAAAAACATTATTTCACTATGGTAAATGGAAAACCAGTACAATTTATCATAAATAAATATACAGTCACCATGTAACCACGTTTCAGTCAACAATGGACCACGTATACAACAGTGGTCCGCTAAGATTCTATGATGAAAAAAAGAAACAAATATGCTGAAATTTAAAAAAAAAAAAAAAAAAAAAAAAAAGAAACAAACCAGGCAAACCACCCTGGACATATTTCTGAAAAGAGTGACACCTCCTCAGGAAGACCTCTAGCAGGTCCTTCAGAAGGTACTCCAGAAGAAAGAACTGTTATCGCAGGAGATGACAGCTGTATGTACTTTATTGCCCCTGAAGACCTTCCCGTGGGACACGATGTGGAGGCGAAGACGGTGGTGGTGTTGATCCTGGAGCTGTGTAGGCCTGAGATAATGTGTGTGTGTTGTGTCTTACCTTTTAACAAAAAAGTTTGGACAATAAAAACTAAAAAATAAAAAAAACACCTTTTACAAATAGAAAAAAGCCTACAGAATAAAAATATAAAGAAAAAATATTTTTGTATGGTCAGACAATATGTGTTTTCAGCTATGTTATTACAAAAGAGTCAAAAAAGTTAAAAAAAATTAAAAGGTTATAAAGTTACAGTAAGCTAAGGCTAATTTATTACTGAACAAAAATATTTTTAATAAATTTAGTGTAGTTTAAGTGTATGTATAGTGTTAATAAAGTCCACGGTAGTGTACAGTAATGTCCTAGACCTTCACACTCACTCACTACTCACTCACTGCCTCACCCGGAGCAACTTCCAGTCCTGCAAGCTCCATTCATAGTAAGTGTCCTATGTGGTTTTTATCTTTTATACTGTATTTTTACTGTAACTTTTCTATGTTTAAATATGTTTATTTTTTTATTTTATTTTTTTTGAGACAGAGTCTCACTTTATTGCCCAGGCTACAGTGAGTGCCATGGCGTCAGCCTAGCTCACAGCAACCTCAAACTCTTGGGCTCAAGCGATCCTCCTGCCTCAGCCTCCCAAGTAGCTGGGACTACAGGCATGTGCCACCATGCCCGGCTAATTTTTTCTATATATATTAGTTGGCCAATTAATTTCTTTCTATTTATAGTAGAGATGGGGTCTCACTCTTGCTCAGGCTGGTCTCGAACTCCTGAGCTCAAAGGATCCGCCCACCTTGGCCTCCCAGAGAGCTTAAATATGTTTAGATACACAAATAGTTACCTCCGTGTTACAGTTGCCTACAGTGTTCAGTGCAGTAACACTTGCAGGTTTGTAGCCTGGGAGTGACAGGCTGTACCACGTAGCTGAGGGGTGCAGTGGGACATACCGTGAGCACACTCTATGATGTTCACACAGCAAAATAGCCTAACGATGCATTGCCCAGAAATATCCCTGTCGTTAAGCAACGCATGACTGTAACCGTGAAAATAGGCATAAGGACTGCCACATGATCTTAGTTTGTAGCTAGATGTTGTCGCCTAAAGGAGGCTTGCTCTCTCAGAGGCGAGAATGACCAGAGACTAAGGCTGACTCCGCTGCACTAGACGTGATCAAACTGGCAACCGGAGTCCAAGGCACGCCCCACCTTCTACACAGAGTTGAAAACAATTGAGGCCAGATATCTTCTCAGGGCTTATCTGAGGCAGCCAGTCTGCTTCTGCTGCTTTCTCATTATCCATGATAAGTCCACAAAAGCTGAGCCTGGAGACAGGGGCTGGGGAGGAGGCCTGGGGTCCTGACTCACTGGGCCTGGCCAGGAGTGAGGGAGCAGGACTGGAGGTTGACAGCTCCTTCCCCTGAGGCAGAGAGGGGCCTGAGAAGAGGGCTCAGAGGGTAGGGGATTGAGAAAGGTGCTGTTCCCCCAGCCAGCCCCAGGAGTGTAGAGAGAGAGGCCTTGGGGCCCCTGGTGTGCACGCCCTGGAGTTTGGATGTGTCTGTGACCCCAGTCATGACCCTCAGAATGGGAGCGGAGGGACAGCTGAAGCGTGGACCCTTCCAGGTCAGGAACTGCTGCCTGCTGAGGCTCGCTCTCACGCTCCCCTGCCCGGGCAGCAAGAGAGGACCACACAGCACTGCTGTGGGAGGAGGAAGCGTTTGTCCCCTTTTCCTGGAGGAGAAAGGAGCCAAGGGGAAGGCGTGAGGCAGGCATTAATTTGAATATGAGACCAAAAACATAAACTGCGCTATTTTCTTCTAACTAAAACTGATCAGACATTTATGGATTCTGCACAAGAGGTAGTTGAGGAAAACTTACCTTTCCTCAAGTTAATGGCTAACCAAGAAGATGGGAAATATTGGTAATGAGAGAATAATCTTTCTTCCCCACAATAAGACAGAGATCGAGTGTGAGAGAAGGTGGTAATTAGGGAAAAATAAAACATTTCATTTTGCTATTCCACTTGATTCAGACTGTTCAATAAACTGGGTAGAGAAGGATTAAAACAACTTCAAAAGATCTCACTTTCCTACTCTGCCATTTAAACTAACGCCTATTACTGTCAGTTCTAAAATTATCTGTGGTGCTGACTGTATTTTCTAGAGGAAGTGAAGAGCTGCCCTCAGCACCCCCCCTCCAACCCCAGGGGGTTGCCCACAAGGCTTTGGAAGATGTGAGGGTGGAGTGATACCCATGCTACTTCTCCACTGGGTCTTCATAAACCTCGATCTGTCTTGTCCCAGCTGTGAACAGCCAGGGCAACATTTAGGAACCCAACACACCTGACCCACATGAATATTTTCTCCCCATTTATTTTTTTTCCCTCTCTTTCCACTGCGAACCAGCAATGCTCCAGCTCAGTATATTTTCCCTTCTGTTTTCCCCATTTGCTCTATTTTTCTTCCCCTTCCTGATTTCTCAACTCTTGCTTTGCTTTGGTCAGCAAAGGAGAATTTTGCGCAACATTTTTTACTCTCCACTGGCAGCTCTTAGGACAAACTGGAAACCCAAGGCTAGCACTACCCAGGAGGACACTGTTTTAGTTCAGGTTCTGCCTCTTGTTTCTTGGATAGCCTTGGACAAGTCCCTGAATTTCCTGAATTATGTTTCTTCATCTGTTAAGTTGGATTAATAATAATAGCTGCTTCCCAGGGTTGTTGTGAAGCTCAAATGTGATAACATTTTGAAAATACACATCATAGAGTTCTACAAAAATGTTTCTTCTTATTATTGTGGTAGTGGTTTTCAATGGAGCACCTTTGGAAAAATAAGTTTTCTGATTAAGATATTTATATATGTTTCAACATCTCTGAGAAACATGAAATGGAATGAAAAGAATAATTTGCAGAAATATACACAATATTATTATGAACTTTAAAACCTGCAAAATGGAACTACTACATGATGTTCAGATATATACATATGTAGGAAGAGTACTTAGAATGGGTAGGAAAACATACTTAATACATGCTAAAGGTTGCTCCTGGGAGAAAGGTGCAACGGGACTGGGGATGGGTACACGGGGACTTAAGTTATAGCTATAGTGTTTTATTTCTTTAAAAAAAGTATTTAAAGCAAATATAATAAATTTGGACGATTTGTTGATAATCAATTTGTTTTTTTTTTATTTCAGCATATTATGGGGATACAAATGTTAATTAAGGTTACGTATATTGCCCATCCCCCTTCGGGTCAGAGCCTCAAGCATGATCATCTCCAAAATGTTGCACAACTCACTCACTGTGTTTGTATACACCCAGCCCCCCTCCCCCTCCCACCCGCCTGACACCCGATAAATATTACTCCTATATGTCCACTTAGGTGTTGATCTGTTAATACCAATTTGCTGGTGAGTACATGTGGTGCTTGTTTGTCCATTCTTGAGATATTTCACTTAGTAGAATGGGTTCTAGCTCTATCCAGGAAAATACAAGAGGTGCTATAGCACCATTGTTTCTTAAAGCTGAATAGTACTCCATGGTATACATATACCACATTTTATTAATCCACTCGTGTATTGATGGGCACCTGGGTTGTTTCCACACCTTTGTGATTGTGAACTGTGCTGCTATAAACATTTGAGTGCAGGTGTCTTTTTCATAAAGTGACTTTTGATCTTTTGGGTAGATGCCCAGTAGTGGAATTGTTGGATCAAATGGTAGATCTACTTGTATCACTTTAAGGTATCTCCATATTGCTTTCCACAGAGGCTGAACCAGTTTGCAGTCCCAGCAGCAGTGTAGGAGTGTTCCTCTCTCTCTGCATTTTATTGTTTGGGGACTTTTTGATAAAGGCCATTCTCACTGGAGATAAGTGATATCTCATTGTAGTTTTGATTTGCATTTCCCTGATGATTAGAGATGTTGAGCATTTTTTCATATGTTTGTTGGCCTTTATTCTGTCTTCTTTTGAAAAATATCTGTTCATGTCCTTTGCCCACTTTTTGATAGGGTTGTTTGATTTTTCTTTGCTGGATAATCAGTGTGTTGATTGAACAATTTTTCAGTCTGGGAGGTGTTTACTATAATATTCTTTGTGTTTTTCTCTATTGAAAAAATTTGTTCTTAAAAAATATTTCAGCTCAGTGCTGAAAATCTGGGGAAAGAAGACAATGCTAAAGGCAATAATAACAATAACCTAACTAACATGACGGAAATAACTGCTGTCAACATTTTTTGGTATATATACACGTCCCCTTTCTTTTACATTCATTGTGCATATACAAATGCTGTTTAAAAACAATTGGATATGGCTTATGCCTGTAATCCTAGCACTCTGGGAGGCCGAGGCAGGAGGATTGTTCGAGGTCAGGAGTTCAAAACCAGCCTGAGCAAGAGCAAGACCCCATCTCTACTATAAATAGAAAGAAATTAATTGGCCAGCTAAAATATGTAGAAAAAAATTAGCCGGGCATGGTGGCACATGCCTGTAGTCCCAGCTACTTGGGAGGCTGAGGCAGCAGGATTGCTTGAGCCCAGGAGTTTGAGGTTGCTGTGAGCTAGGCTGACGCCATGGCACTCACTCTAGCCTGGGCAACAAAGAGAGACTCTGTCTCCAAATAACTAACTAAATAAATAAGTAATAAAAAAAATAAAAACAACTGGATAATTTTATTTTGTGATACTTATGTTGCAGCTGGGTTGGATTACTTTTAGCCTAGGTGTCAAACGGCAGTTCTGACACAAATAAAACCATTTCCTAGGCTGAGCATGGTGGCTGATGCCTGTAATCCTAGCACTCTAGGAGGCCAAGGTGGGGAGGATTGCTCAAGGTCAGGAGTTTGAAACCAGCCTGGGCAAGAGCGAGACCCCGTCTCTACTATAAATAGAAAGAAATTAATTGGCCGAGGTAGAAGGATCACTTGAGCCCAGGAGTTTGAGGTTGCTGTGAGCTAGGCTGATGCCACAGCACTCTAGCCTGGGCAACAGAGTGAGACTCTGTCTCAAAAAAAAAAAAAAAACCAAAACCATTTCCACCCCCTTTTATTATTGAAGCCTCTGGCTTATAAACTTGCCCTTTACAAAAGATCTGCTGGGTAGGGTGTAAATATTTAATTTAATCCACATCCACTTAGCCTGCCTGGTGTTTGTTTTTCATTTATATTTCACCGTGTTACATAATGCCAAATTCATCTGCCCATTCACTCCATTCAGTTTAAGGGGGGAAAAGCAAAATAGCTTGTTGGCATTGTATAGCTACCGAATGTTCAGATGAACAACTACATTTTTCTTTTTTATCTATTTGGTTTAGAATTGTGAACGTGTCCTCCTTCTACCTTAATAATAGATGAAGGTATTTTTTTTTCTCTCCACCCTTTCACTTTCCAACCACCTACTTCTTTTACTTTGGGTTCCAACTCAGGAGTTGGTTAAGGTTAAGGTTGTAATACTCAACCAGTCGAGAAATCTGGACTTGGTGTCTAACGCCTGGAAAATTCACCTGGAAGTCCAGGACTGCACTGACGAATACAGTAGCCACTAGTTACATGTGGCAATTTAAGTTTAAATTCATGAAAACCAAATAAAATAAAAAATTCAGTTCCTCAGTCGCATGAAGAACATTTCAAGTGTTCAATAATCACAGGTGGCTAGTGGCTACTATATTGGTGGCACAAGATACAGAACGTGCCCTATTCTCAGAAATCGCCATTGGTAGTTCTGGTCTGTAATTACAGGGCAGTAGCTATGGTCACAGCTTTCCAAATTTTTTACTCTGCAGCTATTAATTGACAATTAGTCTTCTTTCCAAAAAGGAAATAGATCTCCTCGCTTGGAACAACTTTTGCAGGTGCAACCCTGGATGAGGAAACTGTAAGTAATACACGAATGATGAAGACAGGCCTTATCAGAGGCCTCTCCACTCTCTCCAGAGACTGCTATTTCTGGTAAGCCACTCAGGCTCTGTCCTGGCCTACACCTTTGAGCCACTGTAAAATCTTCAGATAAAGATCTTACCAGGAGACAGAAGTAGATCCACCCATCTAAGCTTCCTTATTATGTTTATTTGTGAAAGACAAGTTTAAGGATTGGAGGCGAATGTAATAGAGAATCCAGTTTCATCCTTAGACAAACATCCAGCTACTGGATCTATCTATTTCCTTTTTGGAAAGAAGACTAATTTAATTAATAGCTGCAGAGTATAGAGAGCAGCAAATTAGCCAATAGATACTAAGTGACTCCAGAAAGCCGGTAAGTGGTCACAGCTCAGAATGACTCCTACTTTTGGAGAGAACGTGCTTTACTAAAAGACAAGGCAAGCGGCCAAGTTGACACCTGCTAACCTTTGAACCAAAGAAAAGCAGTTAGCAAATGACATTTCTGGTGAATATATTAAATATCTTTCTAAGACTCATGAGATTTCTTTTACAGTGCTCTCCATTGTTCCTGTGGTCTTACCAGTTTACTCTCTTTTAATTTTCCATTGGTTTCATTCTCCCTCCCTCTAGATTTTTTTTCCCAGTTGGCTTTTACAGAGGTGGGCTCTGTGGCTAATCTAGGATGACTCAATATAGCATTTAAACTTTAAATCACCATATTTTATTAGAACACCTATAAAGTATTTATTATTTCAATTAATAAAACTATGTTCTTTGCAAAAATTGCCTTGGGCCATAAGTACAAAATTAAAAACATTCAGTAAGTTATGTAAAACTATAAAAGCCTTCAGCAGATGACAAATGTGTGCTTTGGGCATTAAGCCATTTTAAATAATTTTAAAGCAGCTTTCATAAAATACTCTCTTAAAGAGAAGCCAGCTGAAGAATGATAAACGTTGGGCCAAACCCTGAAAGAAGCCAAAGTAGGGGCTCTAGCAGGATTGGAGGGGGAAGGAAGTTATGTAAACAAGGGTTGTCTGTGATGAGACCTCTGCTGTCTCTGTTCCCTCCTCTGAAGGTGGAGCCTGCGAACTGTCAGTGGATGTACCCGCCAGATCCCACATGGCTGGGCACTGTAGGGAGAGAAGGCGCTCACCAGGGTAACCAAATCTCAAACCACTTAAGGCTTTAATAGACATGGTCAACACTTAAAATTCTCAGAAGCAAATAGCTTCTTCAGGCCCCCAAGACAAGTTTAATCTCATGCTTTCAGAGTTTCAGAGGTAAAGGAAATAAATCTGATTCATCTTAATTTAATTTCGGGTTTTCCCCTGAATGCTAGGCAAATATTAGCATGGTATGCTGTCACCACGGGCTTCTCTTCAATTCACTAGAGGCTAATCAACACTCCAAGCTTCTCATCTTTGCCTCTTTGTATTAGCAATAATGAGCTTGGAGAGAGGATCTGAGAAACCTCTTGGATTTAAATCAGCTGCACAGAGTTACTAGTTACAAATAATCTCACATGTAGTCGAACATTTAGGGTAATGCTCAGATTGCCTATATAAAAATAGTCACATGCTTATGAAAAAGCATATTCCTGGGCTCCATCTAAGACCAAGCCAATCAGAATTTTTGGAGACAGGTGCCAGGACTCTGCATTCTAATACGTTTTCTTTGTGGTTCTTATGCACTTTATTTATTTATTTTTTGAGACAGAGTCTCACTTTGTTGCCCAGGCTAGAGTGAGTGCCATGGCGTCAGCCTAGCTCACAGCAACCTCAAACTCCTGGGCTCAAGTGATCCTGCTGCCTCAGCCTCCCGAGTAGCTGGGACTACAGGCTGCACCACCATGCCCGGCTGTGATAATTAATTTTTTCTATATATATTTTCTATATAATATAATTTTTTCTATATATATTAGTTGGGCAATTAATTTCTTTCTATTTATAGTAGAGACGGGGTCTCGCTCTTGCTCAGGCTGGTCTTGAACTCCTGACCTTGAGCGATCCACCCGCCTCGGCCTCCCAGAGTGCTAGGATTACAGGCGTGAGCCACCGCGCCCGGCCTGATGCACTTTAAAATTTAAGATTGAATGGATGGAAGATATAAAAGGTTTTTCTGGGTGGGCTCAGTGGCTCACGCCTGTAATCCTAGCACTCAGGGATGCCGAGGTGAGAGGATCGCTCTTCAGGAGTTCAAGACCAGTCTGAGCAAGAGCGAGACCCCTGTCTTTACTAAAAATAGAAAGAAATTAGCCAGACAACTAAAAATCTATATAGAAAAAATTAGCTGGGCATGGTGGCGCATGCCTGTAGTGCCAGCTACTCGGGAGGCTGGGACTACAGGCATGAGGCAGGAGGATCGCTTGAGCCAGGGAGTTTGAGGTGGCTGTGAGCTGGGCTGACGCCACAGCACTGTAGCCCAGGCAACAGAGCAACACTCTGTCTCAAAAAAAAAAAGATGAGTTAGAAATCCAGCTAAATCTCTGGACCAGAAAGGAGTAAAATTAATAATTGAGAAATAACTCAGCGCAAAAAGTTGTAGTAGAAGAATTTAAATGCTGTAAGTCCAATGGCTTGGCAACCCCTTAGTGATCATATGCCTCTCATTTTTCAAGCTAGTCCCAATTTCAGATATCATGTTCTCGAGGTCAAGACCATCAACAAATGTTCATCTTTTCTTTATTTCCATTTCTTATTTGTAAAATGAAAATAGTAATTTCTGTCCTATATACCAAACAATGTTTTCGTAAAGATGAATCAAATTAGATAATATATATGAAGGAAGTTTACGAGACATAAAGTGCTTTACAACCATTATTAGGTCCAGGGCGTAGTGAATTGTGTTATTCTATCATTGACTAATTCTTTGTCATTTTGTAAAAATCAGCTCCTAATTCAATCTTCTCTTTTTGAATTAGGGCCATGTCTTTGAATCATGAGTGAACTATATTATAGCACAATCAATTCATTCATGTGTGTCTTTGCTGTTGAGTTAACCATGTGGCAATTAACACTGATTATTGGGATACTCAGATATGATGTGTTACTTAGGGCTCTTCATAAATATGGAGACAATTTATATCTTCATTCCCTCTAATCATTCTTCTTTATATTGTTTCTTTTATTTTTTTTGTTCATTTAACATTCTCTATTTAGCTTATTTTTTTGTTTGTTTTCTTTTTTAGAGACAGGGTCTCGTGTTGGCCAGGCTGGAGGGCAGTGGCCCAGTCACAGCTTCCTGCAGACTCAAACTCCTCAGCTCAAGTGATCCTCCTGCCTCGGTCTCCCAAAGTGCTGGGATTACAGGTATGAGCCCGTGCCCAGCCTACTTGGTTTTTAAAATAAGTAATACATCTGAGGCTAGGCATGGTGGTGCAACTGTAGTCCTAGCTACTTGGGAGGGTGAGGCAGGATGATCGCTGGAGCCTGGGCGTTTGAGATCGCTGTGAGCTATGAGAACACCACTGCACTCTAGACTGGGCAACAGAATGAGACCCTGTCTCAAAAATAAAATAAATAAATCAATAAAACAAGTAATACGTTTGAAAGAATCAAAAATCAAAAAGAATGCAAAGCTATAAAATAAAAAATCTCCTTACCCTTCTCTCACCCATCCATCTAGTTCCTGCCTCCTCTTTATAGTCGATCACTGTCATTGATTTCATGTGTATACTTCCAGACATTATTTTTGTTTATACATAAGCAAATATGAATATATATCACTCCTTTTTAAAATTTTTTAACATGATAGTAGCACACTACATACACCATTGTGCACCTTGCTCACTTCACTTAACAATGAATCTTGGCCGGGCGCGGTGGCTCACGCCTGTAATCCTAGCTCTCTGGGAGGCCGAGGTGGGCGGATCATTTGAGCTCAGGAGTTCGAGACCAGCCTGAGCAAGAGCGAGACCCCATCTCTACTATAAATAGAAAGAAATTAATTGGCCAACTAATATATATAGAAAAAAAAAAATTAGCCGGGCATGGTGGCACATGCCTGTAGTCCCAGCTACTTGGGAGGCTGAGGCAGCAGGATTGCTTGAGCCCAGGAGTTTGAGGTTGCTGTGAGCTAGGCTGACGCCACGGCACTCACTCTAGCCTGGGCAATAAAGTGAAACTCTGTCTCAAAAAAAAAAAAAAACAATGAGAGATCCTTCCATAATAGAACATAGTTTCCTCAGTCTTTATTTTACAGCTATAATAAATTCCATTGTATAGGTATGCTATTATTCATTTAACCAATCTCATATTAATGAATTTTTAGATGGATTCCAATCTTTTGCTATTACAAATAATACTGTAATGAATAAACTTGAACATTCATTATTTCACATTTGTGTGAGTACATCTATGCGATAAATTCCATATGGCTTATTTTCTAGCTCTGACTGTTTTAGTTGATTTTTTTGGGACTATTCCCAAGTTGTGCACGTATTTCTTCAATTAGGGAAAGCAAATTTGTACACAATACCCTAAGAATAATCTTCCCAGTGCTAAATATAGTAGGATTGCTTTTCTCTTTCTGTTTTTGCAAATCAGTTCTCCCAGAATTGTAAGCGCATTTTAAAAATGGCCTAACAACTCTTCCAAAATATAAAGTTTATTAAAAATAATGACCTCACATTGCTGAAGAATATTAAATATCTGAGCACTAAGATTTCTAGTTATTTTACTACTATTTTGCTTTAGACTTTCTCTTTTTAACATGTGTTCTTTGCTTTTTGTTTCCATCTTAATGGAATGTATCTTACTGTTTTCTGCAGCTATAACAGAATACCACAGTCTGAGTAATTTATAAAGAACCAAAGTTTATTTGGCTTATGGTTCTGAAGGGTGGAAAATCCAAGTGTATGGCACCAGCATCTGGTGAGGGTCATTCCATGAAGAAGGCAAGAGAGCAAGTAAGCTCATAAGGCAGAAAAAAGGGGGTCAAACTCATCCTTTTATCAGGAAACCACTCCCAAGATAACTAAACCACACCCAGAATTAATCCACTCAGGAGGGCAGAGCCTTTATGTCCTAATTATCTCTCTTTTTTTTTTTGAGACAGAGTCTCACTTTGTTGGCCAGGCTAGAGTGAGTGTCGTGGAGTCAGCCTAGCTCACAGCAACCTCAAACTCCTGGGCTCAAGCAATCCTGCTGCCTCAGCCTCCCGAGTAGCTGTGACTACGGGCATGCGCCACCATGCCCGGCTAATTTTTTTTTCTATATATATTAGTTGGCCAATTAATTTCTTTCTATTTATAGTAGAGACAGGTCTCGCTCTTGCTCAGGCTGGTTTTGACCTCCTGACCTTGAGCAATCCGCCCGCCTCGGCCTCCCAGAGTGCTAGAATTACAGGCGTGAGCCACCGCACCAGGCCCTAATTATCTCTTAAAAGGCTCCACCTCCTAATACTGTTACCTTGGCAGTCAAATTTCTACAGGAGCTTTGTAGGAGACAGTCAAACCATATCAGAAGGGTTTGATTAAGGTCAAAGCTGCCCAATATACAACAATAAAAACAATTATGAACACGAAGTAGAATGAGAAAATATTATTTTAACTTCAAAGTGGAAAAATGTTGTGATTTAAAATATTTCATCTCATTATCAGATTATATGTCTCAATTTTAGCTTTATAAATAAGCACATACAAATATAGAATATCATTGGCCCAAGAATTTGGTGGCTATAGCCTGTCAGCACTTGTGGTATCAGCCATTGCTTGGGAATTTCCAGTTTTCCTTAATGTCGATTAATGTTCAGTGATTCAAAGTGACTTAGTAGCATGAAGAAATAACTACTAACTCTAAGGATTTTTTTTTTTTTTTTTTTTTGAGACAGAGTCTCACTTTATTGCCCAGGCTAGAGTGAGTGCCGTGGCGTCAGCCTAGCTCACAGCAACCTCAAACTCCTGGGCTCAAGCAATCCTGCTGCCTCAGCCTCCCAAGCAACTGGGACTACAGGCATGCGCCACCATGCCCGGCTAATTTTTTTTCTATATATATTAGTTGGCCAATTAATTTCTTTCTGTTTATAGTAGAGATGGGGTCTCGCTCTTGCTCAGGCTGGTCTCGAACTCCTGAGCTCAAACGATCCGCCCACCTCGGCCTCCCAGAGAGCTAGGATTACAGGCGTGAGCCACCGCGCCCGGCCATAACTCTAAGGATTTTTGAGGTATTTCTGAGCACAAGCACAAGCATGAGCCAAATTACACTGGGTTTGTTTTTGATAAAAGGTGAAATGTAAATAAGAAAAAGCCACAAATAGCCCCCAAAGTTCATTTTAATTAATGTAATTGTGTCATCATGATTTTTTCAATGACTTAGCTATCCTTTCTTGCCTTTCCTCACTCCCAAACACCCTTTTGCCATAAATGCTCAAGCATGGGTAAAAGGGACTTAAAAAAAAAATCTGTCCTTGCATTTCCTAAAGTGAATGGCTAAAAAGAGGGTTAGCAGTTTGAGAAACTAAGACAGAGGTCTTGGACAACACATAGAGCAGATGGATGATGGGGAGCTGATTGGTTTTCATCAGACACTTAGGAACTTAAATTATAATAGAATTGACACATAACAGAGCTGAGTGATAAATGGTAGAAAACAATAGAACTCAGGATTGAACGACCCCCAAAATTTATAAAGAATTTAGCAAACTGGCATATAGATGAAGAATTTGATTGAAAGCCTTCCTTTCCCTATTCTTGAAGGCAGAAATCCTTAGATCTGCCTGCTCCATACCCTTTGTCACTGTAAATTCAACCTTAGATCCTGAAAGCTTCAACCTTTATCTAGGGTAGCAGCCAAGAGCAAAAGATTAAAAACAGCCACACAAGGCCAGGCACGGTGGCTCACGCCTGTAATCCTAGCTCTCTGGGAGGCCGAGGCGGGCGGATCGCTCGAGGTTAGGAGTTTGAAACCAGCCTGAGCAAGAGCGAGAGGCGTCTCTACTATAAATAGAAAGAAATTAATTGGCCAACTAATATATATAGAAAAAATGAGCTGGGCATGGTGGCGCATGCCTGTAGTCCCAGCTACTTGGGAGGCTGAGGTAGAAGGATTTCTTGAGCCCAGGAGTTTGAGGTTGCTGTAAACTAGGCTGACGCCATGGCACTCACTCTAGCCTGGGCAAAAAAGCGAGACTCTGTCTCAAAAAAAAAAAAAAAAAAAAAAAAAAAACCACACAAGAGTAACATCTCCTTTCAAGGATGGGTTATTGCTCCATACGTAGTCTTTAGGACTTGAAACTGTTACGATCTTTTTATTTGGTGATGTTAACTTGATCTTGTAATATTCAAGTACCACTTATCCTCTCCTAATATTCGTCAGTTCCTTTAGTCTTTTCCTTTAGGGGCAATTTCTTACTCTTTAGTTTCACCCCTAAATACTTTTTAGTATGCATCTCAAAGGAAAAAAGAGAGTATTTTTTTATCACATAACTACCTACAGTGCATTGTCACATCTAACAAATTCAACAAAAATTCTCAAGATGAGTCTTAATTCCTTAATATTTAACCATGGCCATGTAATTTAGTGTGGGAATGCCAGCAATGTGCAAGTGACAACAACTCTGATTTTTGAAAAGATCTAGAGCAAATCTGGCTGTTCTGAGATTATTGGTGTCTGAAGAAGGCATGATGGTGGTATTTGTCACCATGCAGTGATGAGTGTCTTGTCTCATCTGCAACCCATCCCAAAAAGGAGTGAAACACCGCTTACTGTAGTCGATCTGGAAACAACTCAAATCTTTAGCAGCCTTCATCATGTAAATGTAACAAGGGATTTAAAAGCTGATGTTAGGATGAATGTTTCTGGACTGCTGGATGCAGAACTCTTTTTATCTTAAAATAGTACAGACATCATCAAAAGTCTCTGCAGGGCATACATCCAGGAGCTGCTTTGAACGCTGCTGACTGTGCTTTTAAAGAGGTGTGCCAGAAATGTGATCATGAACAACTTTTCACAAGAAGTCAGGAAGAAAAGAGCCACGTGAAGGGGCCTCCAGAATTTGGATACCTGGTCAACATTTGAGAGTAAAGCTACTGAGAATTAGCATATAGTTTTTTCAAGTAGCCAAGTAATGATACACAAGTAATGGTGTCGTGGGTGAAAATGTGGGAAACACGCATTTCCAACAAATGGATCGTAAAATATTTGGTAATGTTTAGGCAGTATGTGTCTAGTCTAGCACTTAAGAGAACTAGTTTTGGAAAGAGGCAGATCTGGGTTCAAACTTGTTGTTTTGATCTATTTTCTATGCAACATGGAGTAAATTATTTAGTCTCTCTAAGCTTCAGAGAGTTTTTATGAGTATGAAATTAAAAATTAATTTCCCAGATACCTTGATATTGGAAAGGATGTTCCCCAAATAATATGAGTATCCTGATCGCTTGACATTGGTAACCCCATTGTTTATTGATGTATATCTTTTAGTTATACACGACAATCTCTTTTGCATTGACTACTTTGAATAGTACTTTAAGAGCTCTAATAGGATTATATTTCTGACTTGGCAAAACAAAGGACTGCTATATTACTCTGAAATTCCATATTTAGGTATGTATCCAAGGTAAATAAAAACATACATCCACATAAAAACCTATGCACAAATGTTCATAGCATTATTCTTTTTTTTTTTTTTTTTTGAGACACGGTCTCACTCTGTTGCCCTGGCTAGAGTGCAGTGGCATTATCATTGCTCACTGCAACCTCAAACTCCTGGGCTCAAGTGATCCTCCTGCCTAAGGCTCCTGAGTACCTGGGACTACAGATGCACACCACCACATCGGGATAATTTTTTTTCTATTTTTAGCAGAGGTGGGGTCTCTCTCTTGCTCAGGCTGGTCTCAAACTCCTGTCCTCAAGCCATCCTCTTGCCTTGGCCTCCTAGAGTACTAGGATTACAGGTATGAGCCACCTTGCCCGGCCAGAAGCATTATTCTTAATAGCCAAAAAGTGGAAACAACCCAAATGTCCAACTGCTGAACAGATAAATGAAATATGGTCTAGCCATATAATGGAATGGATACTATTTGGCAATAAAAAGGAATAAAATACTGATATGTGATAGAACATTGCTGAGCCTTGAAAACATTATGCTTAGTCAAAGAAGCCAGTCACAAAGACCACGTATTTCATGATTCCATTTCTATGAATATCTATAAAAGGCAAATCTATAGATACAAAAAATAAATTAGTGGTTGCCTAAGGCTAGGGGTGAGGGTGGTTTGGAGGGAAATGGGGAATTACTGCTAATGGGTACAATGCTTCTTTTTTTTTATTTCAGCATATTATGTGGGTACAAATGTTTAGGTTATGTGTGTTGCCTTCTCCCCCTTCCCCTCCCCGGAGTCAGAGCTTCAAGCGTGTCCATCCCCCATATGGTGCGCATAGCACTCATTATCAGTGCTTCTTTTTGGTGGAATGAAAATATTCTAAAATTGTGGGAATAGTTGCACAATTCTGTGAATACACCAAAAACCATTAAATTTTATACTATAAATGGGTGAATTGTATGATATGCATACTATATATCAATAAAGCTGTTACATACTTTTTAGAAACCCCACAAACCAAGAATAGACCTCGGCGTCCCCCTAGTCAACTCTTACCCTGTGAGGCTACATCTGAGAAGTTAGCTGGTTTTATTCTCTGACATCTCATAATTAAACAAACAAACACTGCCAAAATAAGCCAAAGAAGAATGTGACATGTTAGCTTGATCTGTATCTTACCTCCAACTCAAAGACTTTCAAAGTTAATTTCAAATTTCAAAGTAATTTAAAGCTGAAGAGTTTCATAAACTCTACTTAATCAGTATATATTCAATGATGCACCCAGTAACAAATAGAGAAGCAAAAATTAAGAATACCAGGAAAGACGTTTGGGAAGGAGGAAAGAGGAAACTTGTGGCTAATCTGGCAGTCATATCTAAACTAAACTTACTATTGAGAAAAATAGTAGTTAACATTGTCTACTGTCTGCTTAGTATCCTTTCCCCAATTCCTCCTTCCTGCTTGATTTTCATTCAGTTATCCACCCCTCCCAACACTGCCACTTCCTTGGGAGGTCCTGGTTGGCTCAGGCACTCAGCCCATTTTACTTGCACCCCTCTTCCCACTCCCATTCCCTAGGTATTGATTCAGGGTGGGTATGCGACCTAAGTTGTTCAACCAGAGAATCTCAGGACCCTCGTTGGGAAGCCTGGGCAAGAAGCTGTCTTTTCTTCTGGACAATTTCCTGTGCAGATGTAGGGTAGGACCTGCAACAGTTGCAAATGACTCACCTTTGCCCCCAGATGAAACTGCCATATTAGGAGGACCAAGAGGATCAGAAAGGTGAACTGAAGTCCTGATTGGAACCATGCCCAATTTCTACACCTTCACCTTTATGATTTTCCAAACATGTAAGCCAATAAACACTATTTCTGTTTAGATCAGTTTGAGTAGACATCTCTATTATTTACAGCCGAAAACATCCTAATGAGGTAAGTGCTATCTATAATTCTAATGAATTCATTCTAAATGAGTTAATATCTACAAAGATGCTTAGAACAATGCCTGGCATGTAGTAAGTGCTAATAAGAGTTAGGTATACTTATTATTATTGACAGAAGTTGTGGTATTATAAAATGGAGATAATAATGACTACCCAGTCTACTTAACAAGGTAGTGTTAATAAAACCAAGAAAAACAAAAGAGAAGTTAACCATTACTCCCTCCATTGTAAAAGTAATACACATCCATTTTAGAAAATTTGGAAAACAAAGAAATATATTAAGAAGAATAAAACAATCACTTATAATCCTACTATTGAGAAAAAAAATTAACATGTTGGTTTATTTTCTTCCAATCTCCTTTACATACATAATTGAAATTATTCTATATATACAATTTATGTTATGATTTTAAAAAATTTGTCATATCTCATAAGCATTTTTCCATCATTTATTCTCATTTTGGATTGTTTTCCTAGGATGGAGTCCCAGAAATGAAATAAGTGAGACCTACCAGTTCTTTTGAATACAAAATGAGATAATGGATACAAAAGAAATTTGACAATTGAAAAGCACTGTACAAATATGAGTTACTGTTTGTAATATTATCATCTCTTTACTAAACTTACATAAACAACCAACCATAACTACCTACTGTCCTATACTTATGTGCTATGCACTGAGCTAAACACATAAGCACCTAATCCATCATTCCACTTAGTCTTTATAAGATCCCTGCTAAAAAGGTGATATTATCCCACAGCTGTCAAAATAAGGGACAAAACCCTTATCCCTTAGGATTTTTCTCTCATCATTCTTACTTGGTGTCATGCTACTTTATGCCTCATGTCAACACCCAGACAGATACCTCTGCTTGGCTGAACACCTGTGAGCCATAGCTGCTGTCTTTATCCAGGTGATTTCTACCTTTTCAAACTTAGTTAAAGCATTTTATCCCTTGAGAGGTTTTCTCTGTTATCACAACACTTTTTAACATTGAACTAAGAGCCTTTATTTATTAAGCAAATTGAGAACAAGCAGCAAGTGCTAAATAAATATCTATTGAACGAATTGTGATGTGAGTTTGGTATAGATGTTGGTTACATTATTAATAAAATACACGTGGTCAAGAATAAGGACAAATTTTCTGGAAAGTGTGCATTTGGCAAATAAAATATGCTCAGTTTTGATTCTACATTTTTTTTTTGAGATAGAGTCTCACTCTGTTGCCTAGGCTAGAGTGCCATGGTGTCTGCCTAGCTCACAGCAACCTCAAGCTCCTGGGCTCAAGCAATCTTCTTGCCTTAGCCTCCCGGGTAGCTGGGACTACAGGCATGTGCCACCATGCCTGGCTAATTTTTTCTATTTTTTTTTTAGTTGTTTTGGCTAATTTCTTTCTATTTATAGTAGAGGCAGGGTCTCACTCTTGCTCCGGCTGGTCTCAAACTCCTGAGCTCAAGCAATCCTCCCGCCTTGGCCTCCCAGAGTGCTAGGATTACGGGTGTGAGCGACCAGACCAAGCCTGATTCTACATTTTTAAAGGCCGAATGGTAAGTTGGAATGTATACAGAGATATAATGATGGTAAGAACATCTGGAAACAACATCACAAGTAAAATGGTTAAAGAAAAATGTGTTTACATTAAAGAAAAAACTTCGGGGGGCAGAATAGGGTATGGAAGCCATCTTCAAATATGTGATAAAGATTAATTCAATAAAAAGACAAATTTCTTTTTCTTTGAAAGACGAATTTCTAGCCAACAAAGCTTCAAATGTCTTCTTTCTTCCATTATGGATATTGTAGAGAGGACTTCGGCACAGGGTAGAAAGATGACCCAAAAACCTTTCAACTCTTTGATTTAAGGTATCTCAAGCCAAGTAATTTCACATCAGCTTTTCTGAAAAGTAAGTGCCATGTATAATAGAAATCACCAAGAATGAGAACTTTCAGTGTAGGCAGTTTCTAGCACTGAGAGTTTATTAAAAATATATCTTTTTATATTTTCCACACTGAAGGCAGAAGAAATCATTTAAAGATAGACCAAGCAAGAGCACTAAAAAATGTAGCATTACTATGAGCGGCTAAGAAAATAGCCATAGCACAGAGGCAGAACAAACCAACTAAAATACAAGAATGGGATGGCCTTTTTCAAATAAGACTCAGGAACAACAATAAGTGAAGAAAGCTAACTAGATAGAACCACATACCATGGTGCCTCCTCCAAAAGTGATTTGCAACCAAGGCAGTTTTCCTGCAGAGCTAAGGAAGATTAGGAAGCTTCAGAGCCACTCTTTTGCTCCAGTCTCTTCCAAGGCCCCGGTAGGGACCCTAGGAGTCTTAATACGGTTTGTCTTTAAGAGGACATTCCACCCAGCGAGCGGTGGTTCACGCCTGTAATCCTAGCACTCTGGGAGGCCGAGGCAGGAGGATCCCTTTAGGTAAGGAGTTTGAGACCAGCCTGAGCAAGAGTGAGACCCCCCATTTCTACTAAAAAAACAGAAAGAAATTAATTGGCCAATTAAAAATATGTAGAAAAAATTAGCCGGGCATAGTGGCACATGCCTGTAGTCCCAGCTGCTCAGGAGGCTGAGGCAAAAGGATCACTTGAGCCCAAGAGTTTGAGGTTGCTGTGAGCTAGGCTGACACCACGGCACTCTAGCCTGGGCAACAGAGTAAGACTCTGTCTCAAAAAAAAAAAAAAAAAAAGAGGACATTCAACTTGCATAAGTTTTAGGCCTCACAAAACTGTTTGCTTCAAGCCTGTAGACCAGTTTACCACCAAAACAAAATTTAGTATATTCAAGCATGTTCAAAAGTTTTTCTCAAGCATTTCATTTCAGACACACCTACATACCCAGATTGTAATCAGTTAAATTAATATTATCTTTCAAAACAAAAAATAGTTACATATATACTCTAGGACCAGATTCTTTCCCACGTCTAGGCCCTGCTTTGGCATCAAATTTGGGGCTTTGTATTGATTTTTTTTTTTTTTTTGAGACAGAATCTCACTCTGTTGCCCAGGCTAGAGTGCTGTGGCGTCAGCCTGGCTCATAGCAACCTCAAACTCCTGGGCTCAGGTGATCCTCCTGCCTCACCCTCCCAAGTAGCTGGGACTGCAGGCATGCGCCACCATGCCCGGCTAATTTTTTCTATATATTTTAAGTTGTCCAGCTAATTTCTTTCTATTTTTTAATAGAGACGGGGTCTCACTCCTGTTCAGGCTGGTCTCAAACTCCTGAGCTCAAATGATCCACCCACTTCAGCCTCCCAGAGCGCTAGGATTACAGGCATGAGCCACTGCGTCTGGCAGTGATTTTAATTATAAATTAAAATATAAATTAAAATATTTGAATCTTAATTACCTATTCACATATTTAATAGTAAAGATGTAAATTATATAAGGTTAAACCTGTTCTGCCTCCAGCAAGTGCATTACCTCCCTCTGAGAAGGGATTCTACCTGCTCAGCATCAGTGGCAGAGAGACCAGAGGGGCACTCTAAGCAGGAGAGAAAGATGGGACAGCTAGATAGCTTTCTCAAGATTCTTGAGTCTCATTTTTATGGCGACCTCTCTGTTTATTATTAGAAGTGTGGTTTTACAGACTATCCCAAAGCCACATTAAAATGTAAGCAAAAAGAATGGTGAAGCCACTGATGCATTTTCATGTACCCATTGAGGGATTTACCAGACTAATATTTTCTGATATGTGGCAGAGAGTTGTTTAGTTAGCATGATGTGGTCAGAAGACCATAAGTTTTTGAGTCAGAAAAACTAGGTTTCAATTTCCTTCTCTGCTAGTACTGGTTTTGGATATTAGCAAATTATTTAATCTCTGTGAGCCTCAGTTTCCTCATCTATAAAATGGGAATAATGCACATTTTACAAATCTCAACTATCTTTCTTGCATTTTTCAGTCTCTCCCCTTCATCCAGTGCCTTCTTATCAGTGACAACAACAAAAACAAAACTCTCCTTCTGTACCCTACAAGAACTACTCTCCCAGTTCATTTGCTCTTTCAACAGGAGACATCTTGGAAGAGACTACTGTATTTGTTAGCCCTCCCTCCTCTGAGCCACTTAAACCTTTACCTCCAAGTAGTAGCTTTTACCCTTATCAAGAAATGACCAACTACCAAGTTCAATGATCTCTAAGTCCAGTGGTTCTATCTTAGTTCTCACCCTATTTAGCCCTTTCTAGTTTTTGACTCTATGTTGTGATGGTGAGTATTAGTTGAAGAGAAAAGTAGTATATCCTTCTGGGTTTTTTTCTGTCTTTCTTTTTGCAGTCCCCACTGGCTATCTCACGAATTTAACTAATAACCTTTGGGTAGATGATTACCCAAACTCCAATTCTGATTCCAACGTCTCTCTGAGCTTTTCTCCCAAGTAACTCCTACACATCTCATGCTGGAGATTTTGCTGGCATTTCACATCTCCACCTTCCTCCTATCTCCATAATCTCATTTTCCCCATTTCTGCCAATGGCATCATCATCACCATATTCTTTCAGGCACCATGTTTGGACACTTGAGGTTCTTTTCATTCCTTCTCCCTTCTCCTCCACTCTACTTCACTGACTCCCTGGGCCAGTGGCTGGCCAAGACCATAGTTTTACCTTTTGCACCTGTCTCCTTTCCAATCCCACCATATCTCTCTTAGTTCTGCCCATATTTACTCTTTCCCCAAGATCACAGTGGGTTCCTAGCTATATCCTTGCCTCTAGGCTCTACTCCATTCCTCATGTAGCTGTAACACTCACTTTTGCCTAACAGCCAACTTTAACTATGTTCTTGTCCCAAGATTTCTATGGCTTCTCAGTATCATTTATGTAAACACACCAACCATCCTACCTTAACGATGTATTCCAAGCCCTGTGTTCCAGTTAAGTGAAATACTACTCACATGTTCTCTTGCATGCCTCGTATTTATTCTCACCCTATGCCTTTGCTGACATTCCTTCCACGCTTCTTGTTCTCTCTTGACACTGCATGTTTATATCCTGTATATATTTCCAGGAAATCTCAGATATCATCTCCTCTATGATCCTTGTTCAATGTCCTTACACAGATACAACTGACTTCTTCTTCCTCTGCACTTCCTAAAAAACTTCAGTTCTCCTGTTCAGCCATTTATGACTGTCCACCTAGTACTATATTTATGCATATACAAGTTGTATCCCCTCTGTCAGATTGTAAAGCTCATTTAGTTCTGTGTTCATTCAGCAATTACTTTTTGAATATCATATTAGTCTTGTTCTTGTTCATTTCTGTACCTCCACAATCTAGCTTAGTGGTTGTGTGAACAAGAACAAGACATGGTTCCTCCCTTCCAGGGAGTCATGGTATAATTAAGGAAACAGTAAAGAAAATAAATGACTAATACTTGGTTTACAAACTGTATGACAGAGGTGTGTACAAAATGCTTGGGGGAGCACAAAGGAGATGCACCAAACTCAGTCTTGAAGAAGAGAGGGAAGAGCAGAGAACTTCCATGAGCAGGTGATACTTGAACTAAGTCTTTAAATACTAAGTCTGTCATAGATGAGGGGGGAAAGGCAATCTAGGTAGAAGGAAGGAGATATTTAAAGACTACCAGTTACAGGCCAAGGCATATAACTGATTCATACTTATTTCCCATACCGAAATGGTTCCAACACCTGTATTAAACTAGGACCATTCGATTACAAAGTATTCACCACTTTGATTTGTAAGAGAAAAACAAGGGCAATGTAGTAAGTTGTCAAAAGGTTATATTTACCCAATTTTTAAATGTAAAATTTATGACTATTCGGGCTTTTTTTGTTGTTAAATGTTCTTTCTTTAAAGAATTGGTGGTAGTTGGGTGCAGTGGCTCATGCCTGTAATCCTAGCACTCTGGGAGGCCAAGGCAGGAGGATTGGTTGAGGACAGGACTTCAAGACCAGCCTGAGCAAGAGGAAGACCCCCCTCTAACTCTACCAAAAGTAGAAAAAATTAGCTGGATGTGGTGGCACACACCTGTGGTCCCAGCTACTCGGGAGGCTGACGTAGGAGGATTCCTTGAGCCCAAGAGTTTGAGGTTTCAGTAAGCTATGATGATGCCACTGTACTCTAGCTGGGGCAGCAGAGTGAGACTCTGTCTCAAAAAAAATAAAGAAATGGTGGTGATAATACAGTCATGTTTTAATTTAATGCTTTTATTTAGAAAACTAAAAAAGACTGGTAATTTTAAATTACTGACTCCAACTAAATCTTTTTTTCCTGGACCAATATTCAAGAATTGAGCAACCACTGCTTTAGAACAGTGGTTCTCATAAGTACTAGTGGATTAGAATTCCCTAGAGAGCTTTAAAAATATACACAAATTTCCTTGGGTCACCATAGCCATAGAGATTTAGAATTTCTGAGGTTGGGGCTTAGGAATTTGCCTTTTTAAAATAAACTTAGTTGACTCTGAAAAGCATATTGATTTAGGAGCATCTATTCTAGCCCAGGTCCCTTCACCCTGAATAGATGTTGGATAAATAAACATCAAATGAATGAGAGGGTGCTGCTCATGTAAGTATACTTGTGGGAACAAAAACATTGCTTTTTTCCTAACAAGGAAATGCATATATCTTAAGTATACATGGAAGAGAATTATTTTAGGAGAAAGTCTGATTCTTAAGAAGGTAGAAAAAACAGGAGCTTAATTTAGTAACTTTTACTTTTGTGTACAAAAGATAAAATAGAAACATAGTACTCTTAAACCTTGGTCACTGACATGAGTGTATTTGGGATGAAGAATTATCGTTTGAGAATTGCAAGACTAGGTATGCTCCTGTCAGTGTTATTTATTTATTTATTTAGAGATAGGGTCTCGCTCTGTCACCCAGGCTGGACTACAGCAGCATGATAATAGCTCACTCTCAAACTCCTAGGCTCAAGCGATCCTCTTGCCTCAGCCTCCCAAGTAGCTAGGACTATAGGTGCACACCACCACATCTGGCTAATTTTTAAATTTTTCATAGAAACGAGGGTCTCAATATACTGTCCAGGCTGTTCTTGAACTTTGGAGCTCAAGCAATCCTCCCACCTTAACCTCCCAAAGTGCTGGGGTTACAGGTGTGAGCCACTGAGCCTAGTCTGTCAGTGTTATTTAATAAAAAGGGAGTAACATTTTAAAGTCTAAATATGATAGATGGGGGAAATAACTCTTAGTAATGATCCTTGGATGACCTGAAAATGCAAATAAAGTTTTTTCAGGACCTAATTTTAGATTGAAGTCCCCCTAAATAATTTTCCTGTATTTCCTTGTCCCATCCCATGAGCTCTAATGAGCTCAGTCTTGAAAAGCATGAATATTCACACCACTGCTCTGAACTAAGATATTTCATTTGCTTTTCTCTGAGCATTTAGATTTATAGAAATTTACAGAGCCCTGAGTTCAAGTCCCTGGTTTTGTAGGTGAGCAAATAGTTCCCAGGGGGGCTACATGATTTACCTAGGGCCCACAACAGAACTGAGATTATGCAGTTACTTGATACTATTTCCATATGCATTTTCATATCAACTTGCACTTGGTAGTATGTTGCTTTACCCTCCTTCTGCCCCTTATATCTAAGTTTCTTCATGTTTTTCACTATTGCATGTTCGTTTTTCACTCAATCACAGAAATTGGTGGAGAGAGATTTTAATATTCACACTTGACAGAAAAGGAAAGTGATGTAGGAACTTGCTCATCATTACACAGCTGTATCAGTCCGCTTGGGCTGCTGTAACAAAATAACATATCCTGGGAGAATTAAACAACAGGAATTTATTTCTCACAGTTCTGAAGGCTGAGACATTCAAGATCAAGGTACTGATTTGGTTCCATGGTGATGGCATTTTTCCTGATTTGCAGATGGCTACTTTCTTGCTCTGTGTGTGTGTGTGTGTGTGTGTGTGTGTGTGTGTGTGTGTGTGTGTGTGTGTGTGTGTGTGTGAGAGAGAGAGAGAGAGAATGAATGAGAGCAGATGCTCTCTGGTGTCTGTGCTGATAAGGGCGCTAATCCCATTTATGATCCCCCAACCCATGACCTCGTCTAAACCTAATTACTTCCCAAACGCCAGGTTACAAATACCATCACGTTGAGGGTTAGGGCTTCAGCATATACATTTGGGGGGAGGGGCAAAATTCAGTCCATAGCAAGAGCTAATTTCATGCCAGTTCCAGAACAAGGACCAGCACCCAAGATAAATGAGTTAGCAACACTGGGCACACATTTGTTGAGGCTTCCACTGTGAGGGGGCACTGCAGCATGACACACTAAAGTCTAGTCAGTGGTGAAGACAAGTATGGAAACAAGTTGGGGAGAGGGGAGCAAGTGCCATATTCAGAAACAGCCCTCTGAGCCTTCAGAAGTAGATGACATTACATCCAATCAAGCAGAGGAAGAGTTAAAATGTTTTCAACAGGCAGATGTCGGGGAGAGGGCACTGTGGGCACGGGAACAGTATTAGGAAGGGCTCTGAAATGGAAAGGTGCCTGTTGTCTCTGGGGAATGGGCAGAGCCGTTTAACCACAGGGAACTGGGCATGCGGTGGAGTTGTGCAGAATAGGGCTGGAAAATCCAACGTTTTTTCTCCCTCTCTGTCCACTCTGCGTACACTGTCTCTTCCTTTCTCTTTCAGTTTCCTGCGGGTAGGGACCCTGTTCTCCACTTGGCTGAACCTGCAGGGACCGGTGCAGGTCCCCGCGGCGTACGAAAGTCACAGCCTCCCGAAAGGAAACAAAGCCGTCGCGGTGTGCGGCCGTGCCAACTGTGAGATGGGGCAGCAGAACGTGCTCCAGTGAAGTGGGAATGCGGCGGAGCAGGACGGATGGCAGAGAGAAGCAGGTCTCTCGCTAGTGTTCTTAAACTGAAGAAAGAAACGAGATTCTTTCCTAAAACACAGGAGGAGGGGGCCTGGGTTTTAAGGTCAGCGTGGTCTTCGCACCCCTGGTCTCCGCGGGAGGCAGCTACACCTGACGCGGGCGGCCGCCGGGGCAGCAGGGTGGGGACGAGGCCTGAGGACAGGAGGTCACAGCGTGGGAACACTGCCCGGGTTGGAGGCGAGGAAGGGGCGCAGCGGCCGGGAGCGGGGGCGAGAGGGGCGCGCCCTGCGCAGGGGCCGGGTAGGAAGACGGCCGCCTCATTGCGTCCCTCCCCTGCCTCTGGGGACGGCTCTCGGCCGACCGTCCGGGGACTCTTAACAATTCATCCTGTTTTTAATAAAACCATTTCCAGAACCAAAAAGAGGGCGGTACCCAAAGGAATCTGAAAAATACCCCGCAGGGGCGGGGGAGCGGGGCGTGCCCTTGTTCGGAGGCTGCAGGGTGACGGAGAGCGCAGCGCGGACTCGACCAGGCCGGGGCCGGGGCCGCAGCAGGCCCCGCAGCTGCAGAGCCGCCTTCCTCCGCACGCCCCACGCACGCCCCACGCACGACCCAGCGCCTCGCGGCTCCGGGGTCCAGAGTGGGGGCGGGGCCGCCCGCGGCCGGGGGCGGGGCGGGCGGGGGCGCGCGGCTGGGCTGGGCGGGAGGAGCGGGCTTTTCCATCCCCTGATTGGGCCTGGGCTGAACAGGAGGCGGTGTCTTGGGGAGGTTCTGCGGGCAGGTACTGGACGCCGCAGAAGGAGGGCGTGGTTTTGTGAAGTCAGTTCCGGTTGGTGTAAAACCCCCGGGGCGGCGGCGAACGGGCTTCAGATGCTTCTGGGTCGCGGTGGGAAAAGCGATAATTCTGTGTGTGAGGTCGAGGACCGTGCGCTAGAGCGACCCGGGAAGGGATGGCGGCCACCGGGACCGCGGCCGCCGCGGCCACGGGCCGGCTCCTCGTTCTGCTGCTGGTCGGGCTCACGGCGCCTGTCGCGGCGCTGGCCGGCTATGTCGAGGTGGGGACCGGGCGAGCGCCGGAGCGCCGTCTGCTTCGCCGGCCGAGGGAGCGCGGCCTGAGGGCGGGCAGCGGGGTCCGCGGCGGGGCGGGCTGGGGGCGCCACGCAGGGGGGTCCGGCGCTGCGGCGGGTCTGGCGCGCCCTCCCCCGCCCGCCCCCGCTTGGCGCAGTGCTTAGCGCTGGAGCTCGGGCTGCCTCCGCCGCCGCCGCAGAGGCCAAATGAAAGGCGTCGGGGCTGCGGGGCGCAGGGGGCTGCGGGCCGCCCCGCCGCCCAGCTCCCACTCCGCCCGCGGCGCCGCCACATTCTCCGGGGACCCCGCGCCGCCCGGGCGCCCGCTGTCTCCCCCGGCGCAACGCGAGCCTCTGCCGTGCGCCTCGCGGCCCCGCCTGGGTCCGCAGCTCTGTTCCCTTCGGGGGCGGCCCCGCGCTGACCGCGCACTCTCGTGCGGCGGCAGGGCCTCTGCTCCCGGGCTTCCCACCTGCGAGCGGCAGGCGCCGCCCTTGTTGGCCAGGTGGACTTGGCTGTGGGGACGCGGCTTCGCGGCTCCGGCCCTTGGCGAGTGGCGGCGGTGCCGGCGAGCCCCGTGAGAGCTCTCCCGCGCCGGCTGCGGGGTGTCTGTGCTCCCTCTGCCGCCCGGGAGCCGCGGGCCGCCGCGCTGGCATCGGGCCTTGGACAGGAATTTTTAAATATAGCTGTTTGCCTGAGTCTAATAAAATAGGGAAAACCCCTGTCTGGTGTTTGTGTTGCCCTTTTTGTGGGAGGTTTCAGCGAGTAGCGACGGAACCCGTGAATACCTAGTAATAACTTTTTTTTTTTTTTTTTGGTATATTGTACTTTTTGGTGTCAGAATTTCAGTAGTTCTGTCTGGAGGTAACCCTGTAGACATCTTTGTGCTGCGAGGTGGTCAGGTGGCCCGGCTGGCCGGGCAGTTGGCGGGAGTTCGGCCGCGGGAAGAGGCTGGGTGGCCGGGGTCGGTGTGGATTCTGCAGTCGTGCCACCTTGGAGGAACCCTGCTGTCGCTGAGGAAGACGTGGAACTTTATTTTTACTTGGCTCCTCGAAATAGTGCCTGAACTGTTGGACTAGGATGTGTGTTTCTTGTGTGGTTTATTTCTTATCCCTCTTCGCTATTTTTAAAATCACGATTGGTTTCTGTGTGCTTAGCTAATCTCAGAGAGACCTGAAGACTGGATTTGATTAAATAGGCGTTAACTGAGAACTTTGCTAATAAAAACCTTAAGTTAGGATGTGTTCACTTCTATAGAATGTTTATTTCTTATTTCTAGTGAGAAAACTTCTGATGGAACGGCTTAAAACCTTGGTGTTCATCCTGCTTAAAGCTTTATGACTCTGAGTGGGAAAATGGAGTTAGGCTTTAAACAAAAATAGTTAATATTTATCTACACAAGATTTTACGTTAAGATTATTTTAGCCTCCACACAATAGTTTGGCTTACATTTGTGATCCCCAGTATGATGGCACGTGAAAACGGCTAGATGAGTTTTCTCAGAAGAAGAAAGAAGAAAGGATTTTGTATGGAAGATGGGACTTCACTAGGGGATCAAGTGTCAGAAACCATTGTGCATATTTTCATCTCACTTCCCATTGGTATGAGTAATTTCAGGCACTAGTGAGTTCACAATAAAGGATTAGTCAGTTTTAAAGAATATAGTAACACTTGTGCAGAGGTAAAAAATGTCAGGACTTGTGGATTGATTTTGATTGCCATAACATTGTTCAGTTGAAAAGATTAGCTAAACAGTAGGAATTAAACATTTGCAAAAATTGGTTTTATGGTAACTTCTGCTCTTGGGAATTGAATTAATGTTTTTGCTCACACTTCCAAGATTATCTTTCAAGTGGCCTTTCCTTTTGTCAAGCTGGCAGTATTCATATCTATATGATTTGATTTTGTTTATTTGCTGTCAGGTAAAGGACTAAATCAAGATGTCTTTGGGAAGGCCGTTATTAAGATTAGCCAGAGGGATTCTGGCCAAATCCCTGATCAAGTTGCTTGGCACAGAATTATTGATTGGCAAATACTTAATGTTGCTTGGTGTTGACTAAATTAATCTCTTACACCTGTTTAAAAAGAACCCCATCCCCACCCCGTGCTCAGGGTCACTTCCTCTCTTAAATTCTGAGACAAGTTCTGTTGTGTGGGTGCTCCCATTTGGGAATCATAAGACCGTATTTGTGCTGAAACCCTGCACACCAAACAGTGGATATTTAGGCTTTTGACAACCAGAACTTGAGTTCATTCTGTCACATTTAAATGTAAGAGGGTCATTTGATTGCCAGTTTTCAGGAAACTCAAAGGATGACGACTGAGGCAGAGGAGAGAAAGCTTTCTGTTGGTACTTCTAAGAGGTGGTATGGGATTGTCTAATTGTACCTTGGAATGATACCTTGATAATGCTTCTGATAGGGGAATATCAGTCATTATTTTATCATGACTATGTTTTAAAATCTTTTGATAAATGTGATAAACTAAATTTTATCTTTTGTAGAAAGAATTTGTTGTGTTATCAGCTAAAGCTTGGTTGTCCCATAGCCATTTTAAAACTGATTCAGTGATTGGAAAATTTTTAACTATTCAAAACAACTTGGTTACGATTATGTGACTCTACTTTTTTAACTGTACATTTTATGAAATCTAAATGTAGATAAAATATTTTCTATGAAAATTTAGCTTCTGAATTGAGATGTACCATAAGTAAAACACACCAGATTTTGAAGAATTAGTATGAAAAAAAAATTTTAAATCTCGATTTTTGTATTGATTACATTGAACATCAGTTCAATAATACCTCAGACATTGGGCTAAATAAAATACATTAAAATTAATTTAGCCTGTTTCTTATAACACTAATGTGACTACTAGGAAACTTAATACTACATGTGTGGCTCACATTATATTTCTGTTGGGCAGTGCTGATTTAAAGTCTTGCTTAAAGTTGGTCCTTGTTTTTTATTGGCACAAATTTTCGATATGTTCCTATGTTTTTCTCAATAAAGTCTTGCTTGAAGTTGGTCAGCATGATCTTAAGTATTAGCACACTTTTGGATATGTTGATTTTCTTTTTTGTTACTTTTTTCAATTAAAATTGTTTTACTTAGAAATAACATCAAGCTTATAAAAATGCAAAAATTGTACAAACAACTCTCATACCCTTTACCTGATTCACCAATGGTTAACGTTTCCCCTACTCAGCATTTGCTTTATCATTCATTCTGTTATCATTGTTGTGTTTTTTGCTGAACTATTTGAGAATAAGTTGCATACATCATCCCCTTTATCCCTGAGAATTTAAGTCTGTATTTTCTAAGAGCCAAGGACATTGTCTTACATAACCTTAGTGTGGTTATCAACCTAAGGAAATTTAACATTGATACTATACTTGGATCAAATCTACTGTTTATATTCCAGTTTGTCATTTGGCCCAATAATTGTGTTCTTTAGAGCATTTGGAAATCAAGTTATTTTTAAAGCTAAAGAGCTTTTGAATTCTTGACAGTAATGTGTGAAAGGTTATTTTTTCCAAATACAAAAATCAGATTTTTAACTTACTGTTTTGTCTTTGGAAAATCAAACATAACCTTTCAAGATTCTTAGATTATATTATTCACCCATACCAAGTTCTCAGGCTTTTGAATTTTCTTTTTAAATAACAGAAGAAAATTTATATAGGTAGTACACATTTGTTGTAAAAAATTTAAAATTACAGGTAATAAGAAACGAAAACCTGAAATCGTATCATCTAGGGAAACCTTACTGTAAAACGTTGTGGTTGTATATACTTCTAGATATATCCTGTACAAAAATTTTATTAAAATGGCAAATATCACATATTGAAGCTAATACCTAATAATCATTATTTGAATTGTCTTAAAACAACCAACTGAAAGAAAATAATGTTTTGTGTGTGACAAAAAGTAGAGGTAAATCTTTTACAGTAATTGTATTTGCTATGGAAGGGCCAGTGAGAGAGAATTCTAAATTGCCTATAATTCAATTTTCATGGGTTGTTTTTTAGTGAGATAAACTAGATTACCTTGAAGCTTAATTAAATTTAGTATATTGTACCTTGATTTATGGCTTAAGATAGAAAGTGGACCGTGTAGGCACATTCAGATAGAAATGGGTTCCTATCCTTTGTGTCAATTACAAATAATTACTTTTGCTAGGGGAATTTTTCTTATATAAGCATCATGAAACTTTTTAAATGAAGTCTTTTTAAACATAACTATAATCTATTTCTAAAAGATGAAGATTGAAAAACTAGTTGACTTTTGGTTATTCATCCTACTAGCATTTATTAACCCACATGGTTCTGTGTTAGGTGCTAAGTGCGGTAGTAAAAACAAATGTGGATCGTGCTTTTTACTCTGCAAAATTCACTTGCCTGTGATTTCTAGGCCCCACCCCCAGAGATTCTGTTTGAGTACGCCTGGGATGCTCAGTTTCAAGAGCTCCCCAGGTGATTTTAATGGATAAGGAGAGAAAAACAAAACAAACTCGTTTGGGTGCATTAACTACATAAGCCCCTACCAGTCTTATCCCCATCTAAAAAGGGAGCCAGTAGAGGGCAAAGGTTGAACATCACACCGGCCACATGGCCAGAGTATGTCCATCCCATTGTAAGTCTACTGCTCTTCCTCTCTGTTAGGGTGTTTCATAATGTTTCCCTTTTGGTCGCAGATTTATTTGTACTCATGTCTACCTATCTTTCCCACTACCAAAAACCTGATGTATTTTCCTTAAAAGGAACTAATTTCATATAAGTTCCAATATATAATGAACCAGTGACTCTTCGAAGTATATAATTACAGGAGACTTTGGCTTTTTACATTTTTCATTGGTTTTTAAAAAATGTTTATGCCTCTTTATATTACATGTAAGTTCTCTTTTTTAGTAGTGATCTTGTGTCATCTTTGTATTCTAACAGAAAATTCCAGGAAAAGAAATTATGACTGTCTGTGGGGAGTCTTATTAAGATCAGGGCATGGGATTATTTGGAAGAGAAAGGACCACCAGCACCAGATTTACATCACTGGCCAGTGACCAGTACCACTGGGATATGGGTGTGGTCCAGAAAAAAAATTATTCAGTATTTAAAGTGGGGCACCTGTAAGGTTGGTTAGTTGAGCTGCTCACCACCACCTTTCTAAGGCTGACTTACCTAGTTGTTGCAGAATGACTACTGTAGTTCCAGAGGACGTGCTCTGATTGGATAATGTCCAGAGGATGAAGAGAGGGTATCTTCTTGTGTATCCCTTTTTAAGAATGAAGAAACCTTTGTCAAAGACCTCTAAAGTGTCACTGGACAGAATTATGTCAGATGCTTCTAGCCTAAGCAAGCCTCGTGGGGGCGGCGGCGGGGGGGGGGGGGGGGGGGGGGGGGGGGGGGAAGAATGGTGCTGCCTCAATGGGCTTAGATTTCTCAGGACCTGCCTTCTGCAGCGTGTGGCCAAGAGGAGGCGGGTACAGCCTAGAATTAAGTTGGGCACACTTGAAAAACTTGTGGATGTTAGTGATAACAATCCAGTGTCTGCTACAAAGGCATTCCCCATTTGGGAAGTTATGTAGCTGGGGTGGCTAGAAGAGAAAGAAGTGATTCCTTCTTACTTGAATTACCTGTAGGTTGGTCAGGCACTGTGGCTCATGCCTATAATCCTAGCACTCTAGGGGGCTGAGGCGGGCCGATCACTCACGGTCAGGAGTTCCAGACCAGCCTGAGCAAGAGCGAGACCCGTCTCTACTGTAAATAGAAAGAAATTAATTGGCCAACTAATATATATAGAAAATTAGCCAGGCATGGTGGCGCGTGCCTGTAGTCCCAGCTACTTGGGGGCTGAGGCAGGAGGATTGCTTGAGCCCAGGAGTTTGAGGTTGCTGTGAACTAGGCTGACGCCATGGCACTCTAGCCTGGACAACAGAGTAAGACTCTGTCTCAAAAAAAAAAAAAAAAAAAAGAATTACCTGTGGGTTAAAAGTTAGCTGGCAAAGTCAAGACAGCAGAGCAGTCTCTCATAGTGAGTCGGTTATACTGTGGCATCTCATTTTGGCGGCATAGTGCCATCCAGAACAGAAAGTCTGAAATGTTGAAGAATATGAAAAATTTAACATGAATCATGCATGAACTACGAGGGAGATAGTTTGTCTGTTAGGAACTTTGTTTTGCCTTTCACATTTGGAGCTATAATTTACCTGGATTTTCGTGTAGGTGTGAAGTAGTGGTCTCTTTTCCTTTCTTTTTTTCCCATATGGGTATCAAACCTGCACCATCTATTGTCAAGGTTGTCTTTCTGCTCTACTCTGCCACCTTTGTTATATTAATAGGTAAGTATCTTTATATGTGTGAATCTGTTTCTGGGTTCTCTCGTTTATTCCATTGATCTCTTTGTTTGTCCTTGTACCAAGTCCACATTGTTATAATTACTGTACTTTATAATAAGGTTTTACATCTACTAGATCAAGACCTCCTACCTTGTTTGTCTTCAGTAGTGTCTTGGCTATTTCTTAACCCTTTTCTTTCCATGTAAATTTGCCACATTTTACCAAAAACAAATACCTGTTGAAATTTTGATTGAGATTGCATTGAGTCTGTAGTTCAATTGGGAAAAATTGATGTTTTTCTAATGTTGAGTTTTCCAATCCAGGAACATGGCATATACCTTTATTTAGGTCTTTACCTTCAATGTTTTATAGCTTTCTGCATAGAGATTTTGTGTTAAATATATCTTTTGTTAGGTTTATTTAGAGGTATTTGATCTTTTTTATGCTATTGTAAATGGTTTGTGTGGTTGTAGAAATACAGTTGATATTTTCACATTGATCTTGTACCTAGTAACCTTGCTAAGCCTATATACTAATTCTAATAATTTATCTGTAACTTTGAATTTTTCTGAATATATTTTGTGAATTGTGACAGCTTTATTTTTTCCTTTCAATCTTTGTAACTTTTATTTCTTTTTCTTGCTTTACTGCACTGGCTAGAGCTCTGAGAAAATGTTAAATAGAAGTGGAAATAGCTGGTATTTTTGTATATCTCCTCCCAGAGAGAAACTATTTGCCATTTATATGATACTTTTCTATTTTTTTGGCAAATATCAGACCTTCTGTCAGATAAAGAAGAGATTTTCTATTCTAAGTTTGCCAAGTATTCTTGTCATGAATGAATGTTGAATTTTTTTCAAACACCTTTTTCCCTCCCGAACTAAGGTGATTGTGTGGTTTTTTCTTTAATTTTGATAATATGCTAAATAAGAAACTTTGCATTCCTGAAATGAACCAAACTTGTTTGGTTGGTTTATTTATTTTCTGAATTTAGTTTGCTAAAATTTTGTTTAGGAGTTTTGCCTCTGTGCTCAAAAGTTAGGTTTGACCTATAGTTTTTCCATTTTTATAATATACTTGTCAGGTTTTGATTTCAAAGTTGCTGGCCTTGTAAAAGTTTTGGTGGAGGGAACATTGTCTTTTTTTCTATTTTGTGGAATATTTTAAGATTGGCATTATCTTCTTAAAGGTTTGGAAAAAAATTTACTAGTGAATCCATTTGGAATTTCCGTTGGTAAGGTTTCTAATTATGGATTCAATTAATTACTAATTGTGGGATTATTCAGATCTTTTTGTCAGTTTTGGTAAATTAAGTTTCTCTGGTAGTTTATTTTATTTGAATTTTTAAATTTGATATTGTTTGGTTGATTAAAGTTGTTAGTAATATATTCTTTTAGTCTTTGTAATATCAGTTGAATCTACAGTCATGTCCCCCCCCCCATCTTTTGTTCTTTTTTATTCAGTCTTGCTAGGTGTTTTTCAAATAATCAACTTTGAACTTGGTTGACCCTCTCTGTTGTATGTTTATTTTCAACTGTATTAATATTTTCTGCACATTATTATTGCCTTCTTTCTAATTTAATTCCATGGGGTGTAATTTGTTCTTTCTTGAACCATTTGAGATGGTTGCCTACCTAACAGTATTTTTAGCCTTTCTTATTTTATTATATTTTATTTTATTTGTTTCGAGACAGAGTCTTGCTCTGTCATCCTGGCTAGAGTGGAGTGGCATGATCATAGCTCACTGCAAGCTGGAACTCCTGGGCTCAAGCAATCCTGCCTCAGCCTCCTGATTAGCTAGGACTACAGGTGCATGCCACCATACCTCGCTAATTTTTTCTATTTTTGGTAGAGATTGAGTCTTGCTCTTGCTCAGCTCTTGTTCAGGCTAGTCTCCAATGCCTGACCTCAAGCAATCCTCCCACCTCAGCCTCACAGAATGCTAGGATTACAGACATGAGCCATGGCTCCCGGCCTCTTCTTTGCTAATGTATTCACATAAAGCTATAAATTTTTCTCTAAACAGACCTTTAGTGTGAGTTGACAAGTTTTGATATGTATGTATTTTCATTATCATTCAGTAAAAAATTGTTTTTTCATTGGGATTTTTTTTGACCCATAGATTACTTAGAAGTATATTTCTTAATTTTCCAGTAGATTACTGATAATATTCAATATTAAATATTGACAATATTCAATATCAGGAATGGATATGTGAAGATTTTCTGGTTGTCTTTTTGTTATTTACTTCAAGCTTAATTGCATTGTGGTCAGAATTATTCTGTAGGATTTCAGCCTTTTGAAATTTGTTTGAGACATGCTTTATGGCCCAGTTTAGGGTAAAATTTTCATTGTGTGCATGAAGAGAATGTGTATTCTGCAGTTGTTGCTTCTGGTGTTTTCTATATATTATATATGTTCTGATCATGTTGTTCAGCTCTTTATCTTTAATGATTTTTAAATCTCCTTTTTCTGTTACTGAGAAAGTTATGTTTAAAATCTCCCACTGTGGAAAGCAATATGGAGATACCTTAAAACGATACAAGTAGTCTACCATTTGATCCAGCAATTCCACTACTGGGCATCTACCCAAAAGATCAAAAGTCACTTTATGAAAAAGACACCTGCACTCGAATATTCATAGCAGCACAATTCACAATTGCAAAGTTGTAGAAACAACCCAGGTGCCCATCAATACATGAGTGGATTAATAAAATGTGGTATATGTATACCATGGAGTACTATTCAGCTTTAAGAAACAATGGTGTTATAGCACCTCTTGTGCTATTCCTGGATACAGCTGGAACCCATTCTATTAAGTGAAGTATCTCAAGAACGGAAAAACCAGCACCACATGCACTCACCAGCAAATTGGTATTAATGGATCAACTCTTAAGTGGACATATAAGAATAACATTTATTGGGTGTCGGGCAGGTGGGAGGAGGGAGGAGGGGATGGGTATATACAAACATAATGAGTGAGATGTGCAGCGTTTGGGGGATGGTCACGCTTGAAGCTCTTACTCGAGGGCGGAGGAGGACATGGGCAATATACGTAACCTTAACATTTGTACCCCCATAATATGCTGAAATAATAAATAAATAAACAAATAAAATCTCCCACTGTGATTTTAGGTAAGTTTTTTTCTCCTTGGCGTTTTGACAGTTTTTGTTTTATTTTGAGGCTCAGTTGTCAGGTGTTTACAAATTTAGATTTGTTACCTTTTTCTGAAGAAGTGAGCCCTTACAGTTATAGTTTGCTTCTTTCTTTCCGGTAATGTTTCTGCCTTTATCAATACTTTGTCTGATATTTCCATTCTTATATTTTAGATGTGTGTTTTTTTTTAACTTACTAGACAGTCTTTGTCTTTTAATTAGAATACTTAGTCCATTTACATTTAATGTGACTATATATACTTGGGCTTTCATCTACCTTCTTATTTGGTGCTTTTTGTTATAACAAGTTTCATTTTCTCCTTCTTTGGAATTAGTTACTCTACTTTGCTTTCTTATTACCTTGGGACATATTTGTGTAATTAACTAAACAAAATAACAAGGTTTATAATTTGGGAAAAAGAGAGCTTTATTTCTCATAAAGTTTTAGCCTGCGGTGGCCTTTGCAGCGGGCTGGGAAACAAGGTTCCCAGCCACAAGCCAGGGGCAGATGCTTCAAGGGACAAAGGGAACAGGATTTTATACTGAGCAGGGTGGCTAAATATACATATTTAACAAGCTATAGGAGGAGTCATGAATATTGATGAAAAGATGAAACATGCACATGTGCAGTTGTGCTTTGTATGTCCCATCTCATCATGACTGGGAACTCAGTTTTAAGGTTTCTTTGGGGTCCCTTTGGCCAAGATGGGTTTGTTCAGTCAGTGGAGGGCTTAGGATTTTGTTTTTAGCTCACGTAGTCTTTTATTATCCCTTTAGTGGCTATTTTAGAAGTTTCAATATCATTCACTTATCAATGCCTTCTACTGATTGGTACTTTTATGCTCTTCCTGAACAATACAAGGACCTTAGAACACCTTAACTCTCTTTAAGTCCCTTCTCAACTTTTATGCCATTTTTGTCATTTTATGTGAATTTCATTTTAAACCCCACAAGACATACAAACCATGTTTTATACAGTCACATGAATTTAGATCAGTGATTATCAACTCTGGAGGCACACTAGTATCATCTGGAGAACTTTTCCAAAGCAGATGCCTGGGTCCCAGTTTAGACAGATTACATCAGGATCTCTTTTGAGAGGAGGGTTAGCTATTAGTATTTCTTAAAAGCTCCTCAGGTAATTCAAATTTGCAGTGAGATTGAGAGCCTCTGATTTAGTTTTACAGATTTATTCATTCTCTTTGTTCTTCATGCCTTTTGCATCTCTGACCACCTTTCTGGGATGGATTTTCATCTTAAACATTCTTTAAAAAAATTCTTTTTAAATTTAGGGGGTACAGGGTGAATTTTGGAGGTGCGTGTATATAGAGAGTATAGCAGTAAAGTCGGCTTTCAATGCACCCATTACCCAAATAGAAACATTTTCTTAAGGATAGGTCAACTGGTGACATATTCTTTCACAAAGTATCTGTTTTACTGTTTTTCTTGCAAGATATTAATAGGTTCATTGGAAATAGAATTTCTTTTATCATTTTAAAGATCTTATTCCATTCCTGATATTGAATATTATCAATATTTAGTATTGAATGTTATCAGTAATTTATTGGAGTTATAATTGTTGCTATAATTGTCAGTATAATTGTTGCTCCTTTGAAGGTATTGTGTGCATTTTCTCTGACTACTTTTAAGATTTTCTCATTCAATCTAGTTTTCAGTAATTTTGCTATTATGTACCTAGGTGAATTTTTAAAAAATATATTCTGCTTGTAGAGGTCCTTGAATCTGTGGTTTGTGTCTTTCATTGGTTTTAGAAAATTCTCAGCCACTATCTTTGTAGATATTTAAGTATGTATTTAAATATTACTTCTGCCTAATTCCCTCCTTTCCTCCAGTACTCCAAAAACAGACATTGTCACTGTATCCTCTATGCCTCCTTACATTATTTGATAATTTCTTCAGCTTATATCCCATCTGTAAACTCCATCTACGGAGCTCTTAATTTCAATATTATAATATTCAGCTTTATGATTTAAAATTGGTTCTTTTCATTCTTTCTGTGATATAATAGATGACACCTGAAATCCTGAATCTTGTCTTTTGTGTCTTTGAACATGATAAGACTAAAAGATACAGATAAAAGATAAGACTAAAAGATAACAGATAAAAATCTATATCTGCTCCATTATCTGGGGTCCCTGTAGATTTTTTCCTATTGTGTTTCAGTTGTTTTTTATTCATGTTATTTTATCTTCTTGTTTGTCAAATCATTTTTGATCATGTGCCAGACATTTTATTTATACAGATGTTTATAGGTTAATTTGAGGTAGGATAATGTTGTGCTCCAGAGAACGCTTTGCATTTGTTTCTGCCAGGAGCTTAAGGACACTAGCAGTCAAGGATCTCATTTTGTTTTCCTGGACTGAGATGATTGGAAGCTGAGGTGCAGTCTTTGTGGAGTCTTGTCAATTTATGGTTTACTCTTCTACCATGTTTCCCTGAAAATAAGACCTACTCATAAAATAAGCCATAGCAGGATTTCTGAGCATTTGTGGAATATAAGCCCTACCCCGACCGAAAATAAGACCTAGTGATGGGCATGGCTACGCAGCACATCTGCACAACCCATGCATTTTGTTGGGGAGTGGTAAAGAAGACCAGCAGCCTTTCTCATCTGCTCCATGAGAGCTCTATTGCTTGACATGAGAGATTGGGGACAATGGTTCTAAAGGAAATAAAGTTGCAAGAAATTCAGGATGGAATTCGGGATTTGGAGAGTAATGATGTTTCAGAAGAAGACGACTTAACTATATTTGAATAAATGTAGATTGTTGTACCGTACTTAAAAAAAATAACACATCCCCTGAAAATAAGCCCAAGGGTGTCTTCTTGAGGAAAAATAAATATAAAACCCTGTCTTACTTCCGGGGAAACACTGTAGATTCGGTCTGCTTTGGGATATCAACTGCAAACCGTTATGTTCTCCAAGTCGTTATGAAAAATTTAGAGAACATAGGTGAGCAAAAAAAATTAGCCGCAATTTACCATTTAGATAAAAAATTATTCTGTTTTTCCAGTTTTGCTTTTTGTACATCTTTATTTACTTCTCAAAGAGTAATTTCCCCTTATGTGTTTGTAAATATTATAAATATTTTTCTTCCATTTAGCATATTGAATAACTTTCCAGGCCATTAAATGTTTTACATCGTTTTTTTTTGTTTGTTTGTTTGTTTTTTTTTGAGACAGAGTCTCACTTCATTGCCCAGGCTAGAGTGAGTGCCGTGGCATCAGCCTAGCTTACAGCAACCTCAAACTCCTGGGCTCAAGCAATCCTGCTGCCTCAGCCTCCCAAGTAGCTGGGACTACAGGCATG
>VSMD01021232.1:0-23539 GCA_008750895.1 Mirza zaza
CACCCCACCCCTCCAAAAAAAGAAAAGAAAGAAGTACAAATGGGGGAATAGAAACTTAGGTTTTTACTTATTAATAGGTAGCACCATTTTTCTATCTTCAATAGTGATTTGGAAACTCTGATATTTGAAATTCAAGCCCTAGCTTAAACACTCTAAGAGCTAATAGTGTTTAACAACCAAGGAAATCAAAATTCTCTGAAGAGTAGTTGCCCTTACCCACTGAGAGCAGGTTGCCACAGATCTCCAGCATCACCTCTCCATACAGAGTCCTTTGTGTAGAGTCTAGTTGCCTCCACTCCTCCTCGGTAAAGTCCAGGGCCACATCCTTGAATGTAATAGGTTCCTAAAACACCAATGAACAGGAATTCCTATTCAGTGAGCAGCACCATTGTGATGTGGTACAAAGGGCAAACATGGCAACACTGAGAAAGATAATAACAGGGACCTCAGAGCTCTGCCTCAAACCATAAGAATAATTAAAAGAACAATAAAAATTTTAAAAGATACATATATCTTATGTAGAAGCTCACTCATAATCTGGAAGAGCTCTTTTTTTTTTTTTTTTGAGACAGAGTCTCGCTTTGTTGCCCAGGCTAGAGTGAGTGCCGTGGCGTCAGCCTAGCTCACAGCAACCTCAAACTCCTGAGCTCGAGCAATCCTGCTGCCTCAGCCTCCCGAGTAGCTGGGACTACAGGCATGCGCCACCATGCCCGGCTAATTTTTTTTTTTATATATATATATTAGTTGGCCAATTAATTTCTTTCTATTTTTATAGTAGAGATGGGGTCTCGCTCAGGCTGGTTTTGAACTCCTGACCTGGAGCAATCCGCCCGCCTCGGCCTCCCAGAGTGCTAGGATTACAGGCGTGAGCCACCGCGCCCGGCCCTGGAAGAGCTCTTAAAAATCAGAAAGAAAAAAGATAAAATGCTCTAGTTAAAAATGGACAAATGACAAATGAAAAATGACCTGAATGAGTAATTCCTAGAAGAAAAACAAATGGCCAATAAATGCATGACAAGATATGCTATCTCACAAATTATCAAAGAAATAGACATTCAGATAATGACATTCCAAAAGCTTAGAGAAAAAAAAGATAACAATGAGACATTATTTCTCCCAATCCACTGGGCAAAGGTTAAGACTTATAATACCCGTTATTAGTGAGGGCATAAGGAAAGATACTCTCATATATTGTTGGAAGGAGTATAAACTGGTACTTTTTTGGAGAGCAACTTGGCAGTGTCTACTCAGCAATTCTAATTTTAGAAATTCATCTTCATTAAGATAACTAATCCTTTCTACACTTGATTTCTTGGCATTATTTGGCCTTATTGACTACACAGTCTTCCTCAAAACATTTTCCTTCCAGGGTCTGGATACCATAGTAATCTGGTTTTTCTCCTACCTCTCTGATCACTCTTTCTTAATCTCCTTTACTTACCAATGTTAGGGTTCCCCAGGTTGAATCCTAGGTCCTCTTTTCACACTACTCACTTGCCCTATTTAATTTCATCTATTCTGATAGCTTCAAATGCCATCTTAATGCTGACAACTCTCAAATGTACATTTGCAGCTGAGATCTCAAGCCAGACTTATAGTTCTAGACCTAAGTACCTACTAGATAAATATCTGGTCTGAAACACAGTGCCTGATTTATAGCAGGTAATCAATATCTATCTACCCAATGAAATAAGCATTCACTTGGATGTCTCAAAGGCATCTAAATCCTACATGCTCAATTCTAACTTTATCTCCTGCTTCTCTCTCAATGTTCAGGAAATATTCAGAAAATTTAGTTTAGGAAATCATACCTCCAACTACCCAGATGTTTAAGTTGGAAAAATAGGAGAGACCTTTGATTTTGTTCTCTCCCTCATCCCTCACATCAGATCACTGAATCTTTCTAAATATCTCTTCTTTTCTCTGCTGCCACCACTTTATTCTGAGCCACACTGGTCTCTCACCTGTGGCTCCTAGTCATCTTTCCTTCCTGCAATATAATCTCTATTCTGGCTCTTCTTTTTATGGCCATTTCTTAAATATTTGTGTCCCTCAAGGTTCTTCTCTGTTTATCTTCTTTTTCTTCTCTTTTCACATATCAAATGGATGATCTCAACCAAGCCTGTGGCCTTAATGCCCGTTTCAATGGTGACAACTTATAAATTTATATCTTTAACCTGGATGTCTCTCAGGCTTTGATGTCTACTTGCCTTCGAGACTTCTTTAATTGGATGTCCCACAGTCATTTCAAAACAACTTCCAATTCCCTCCTCCACACATATACAATATCTCCACCTCCTCTGTTCTTTATCTCTGTAAAACATTACCATTTACTCCATGCCCAAAACTTGTGTGTTAGCCTTAACTACTCTCCTTTCTCTCACTCCCCACAACTATACACAAATGCATAGTGTTCTGTAAGTTTTAGATATTTATATTTCGAAGCGAGGTGAGCTGGCTCATGCCTATAATCCTAGCACTTTGGGAGGCTAAGGAGGGAGGATCACTTGAAATCAGGAATTTGAGACCAGCCTAGGCAACATAGCAAGACCCTGTCTCTACAAAAAATAAGAAAAATTAGCAGGGTGTGGTAGCATGAGCCTATAGTCCCAGCTACTCAGGAGGCTGAAGTGAGAGAGTCATTTGAGTCCAGGAGTTTGAGGCTGCAGTGGGCTATGACTGGGCCACTGCACTCCTGCCTGGGTAACAAAGACAGACTTTGTCTCTAAAAAAATTAAAATTAAATAAAAATAAATATATATTTGGAAATGTCTATATTCTTTATATACTTACTTATCTACGTAACATGTCATTTCAAAGTTATATTTCAAAGTTAAGTTCACTGGGCCGGGGGTGGTGGCTCATGCCTGTAACCCTAGCACTTTGGGAAGCTGAGGTGGGCAGATGGCTCAAGGTCGGGAGTTCAAAACCAGCCTGATCAAGAGTGAGACCCTGTCTCTACTATAAATAGAAAGAAATTAATTGGCCCACTTAAAAAAAAATATATATATATAAATATAAATAAATTAGCCGGGCATGGTGGTGTATGCCTGTAGTCCCAGCTACTTGGGAGGCTAAGGCAGTAGGATCGCTTAAGCCCAGGAGATTGAGGTTGCTGTGAGCTAGGCTGACACCACCGCGCTCACCCTAGCCTGGGCAACAAAGTGAGACTCTGTCTCAAAAGAAAAAAAAAAGAAAGATCGCTTGAGCCCAGGAGATTGAGGTTGCTGTGAGCTAGGCTGACACCACGCACTCTAGCCTGGGCAACAGAGACTCTGTCTAAAAAAAAAAAAAAAGAGTTAAGTTCACTGAATGCTACCTAATTCGGCAGTCTAACTGATACCTTTATTATCAAACAAATCCATAGTTTCCTTGATCTGTCATTTTTTTGGTCACACAGCACCTTTAAATACCCTTCTCATGTCTAGAGAATTCTTCACTTTATGAATCTGTCTTCAACATAGAAGCCAGAAACTTGCTTCTCAGTATCCCTTGTAGCTTGGTCAGCCCATCAAACACACTCACACAAGTCTTTAATTTCCAGCCAGAAATGGTAAAGATGGCAACAGAGACATCCGGCTTCCTAAAACAGTAGAAACAAATGTTCTAGGGATGGTGTCTGGTGCCCTAGCCCAGCAACAGTGGTCTCTCCAGTGGGACAGTCCTGCTGTGTGATTTGGGCATTGTTCCAAATGGTGTGGCTTCCAGGCCTATTTCTTTGGCCTTTGAGGAGATTCTGCAAGCTACCAAATTTCCTTCAGTAAATGCCTCTTAGCTAGAATGGATACTGGCTATTTGAACCTAAGAACCTAGACTGATATGATTGGCTTTAGGAAACGTATTATATATGTAATCACAACAAGTAAAAGAAAAGAATCCATATTACCATCTCACAGGATGGCAAAACAGCATTTAATAAAATAAATCAACTTTTAATTTAAAAACACTTTTAAAAGACATTTCTCTAGGTGCCTAGGATACACTGATGAAAAACAGGTAAAATATAAACCCAAATGAGAATAACAGATATCAATATGCAATAATTTTTTTTTTTTTTGAGACAGAATCTCACTTTGTTGCCCAGGCTACAGTGAGTGCCATGGCGTCAGCCTAGCTCACAGCAACCTTTAACTCCTGGGCTCAAGCGATCCTACTGCCTCAGCCTCCCGAGTAGCTGGGACTACAGGCATGTGCCACTAGCCCGGCTAATTTATTCTATATATATTAGTTGGCCAAATTAATTTCTTTCTATTTATAGTAGAGACGGGGTCTCGCTCTTGCTCAGGCTGGTTTCGAACTCCTGACCTTGAGCAATCCGCCCACCTCAGCCTCCCAGAGTGCTAGGATTACAGGCATGAGCCACCGCGCCCAGCCTCAATATGCAATAATTTTAAAAAACAATAACTATTTGTGCTGCTTAGGACTTCAAAATCCTTCTGATAGATCATATTGACAATCTTTTGTTCCCAATTTTCACAAAATATAAAGTTTTCATGTGATCCAGAAGATATTATTCCTATTTTCAAGCAGATTTATAGATTCTTGGACTATCTCATAGACTAATTATCAAGTGCAAATATAGCTACATTCACACTTCAGTAGAGTGGCTGGGTATTAAAATGTCTGTCCTTGATAAGAATTGGTAATTTTGGCAATAGGTAAGCAGTTGTTCTATGAACTGAAATTATTTTATGAGATTACTTAAAAGCCAGTGCTTTCCTTACCAATTACTGTACTATAAAATTTATATGAATAAGGATGCGATAAGTCTATTAGCATGGTTATTTGTATTTATTATGATTCTAAGACAAAAGATTAAGTTACATTGTGAGAAGATGCTAAGACTGAAATTCAGTATCTTGTAAAGCTTTGAAATAATTCACTAATGATTTTTCTTTTTTTTTTTTGAGACAGAGTCTCACTTTATTGCCCAGGCTACAGTGAGTGCCGTGGCGTCAGCCTAGCTCACAGCAACCTCAAACTCCTGGGCTCAAGCAATCCTGCTGCCTCAGCCTCCCGAGTAGCTGGGACTACAGGCATGTGCCACCATGCCCGGCTAATTTTTTCCATATATATTAGTTGGCCAATTAATTTCTTTCTGTTTGTAGTAGAGATGGGGTCTTGCTCTTGCTCAGGCTGGTCTCGAACTCCTGAGCTCAAACGATCCGCCCACCTCGGCCTCCCAGAGAGCTAGGATTACAGGCTTGAGCCACCGCGCCCGGACCACTAAAAATTTTTCAATCTTGAAATTCATGTACCAATATCATTAATGTTTAGTCTATAATAACTGTAACTCTTGTTTTCTAAAACTATATATTACATTTGACTTAAAGGCACACTTAAAATGTAAACTCTGGACACCTATCTATTTCCTTAGTTTGGTTTCTCAATCACCACAAACCTACTTCCTATATAAAGCATTCATTGTAGTAAAGTGAATTAATACAAAAATTGCCAAATCTAGAGATACCACGACTTCAGAACTAAAGCTGATCCAAGTAAATTCCCAGTAATTAGATATGTTCATATAGCAGCATTTTCAATTCTTAATTATGAGAAATTTTTAGAAGCTGGTTGTGAAAACAGAAATATTCAAGTTGGTCTTTAATATAGGGAGACTATTCATATTGACTTGGTCTTCAATCTAGGGAGATTGACAATATTTTGTTAAGGAGTTTGTTTTATAAATTTATTCAGGTACATATATAAAATTGGCTTTGTTCTTAGTTAATAATGAATAATTATGCCAGTTTCATTGTTATTTTGTAAAATCTGTTACTAAATAAAGTAGAAACTTGTTACAAATGCCTGAAACCACCGTTTTAAATGCCTAACCCTAGGGTTTATTTTAGAGAGAAGAAACAATATCAAGTGCATATATAACTGTACCACTAGAGATTACGCTGAAAAATCACTTGCAGTATTAAAATGTTTCAAATCTATAATGATCCTACATACGGTGACTAGTATAGGCATACATAAATTAGTTGCTGATATCAATGAAACTTCTAAGCCTATGATCTACTTGATCTTACCTACAGAAAGGGTGATCTCTGGTTCTTCTCCATATTCCTCATTCTAGAATGTCTATACAGCTGTAATTTTTATTTACTTGGCTAAGGATTTTTTCTAACTGCTGCATATTCTTTTTATATAATATTTGCATTGGCAACTCTGAGTCTCTTATCTTGCCCACTACTTTGACAGATCTCGTATTTCTAGGTTAGATGCTTAAATTATGACTTTCCCCTAGGCTGTGGATGGTTATCATTACCATTCATCCATGGAAAAAAATTTGATGAAACCAACAAGTATTTCAAATACCCGCTTCCGCAGGGAATATCACTGCATCTGCTATTTTTTTCTGATGACAAAAGTGCTAAATATTATAGAAGATAAGAGAAAATACAGGAAAAAGTAAAAAATATATAACTATCCAAAGATTACTACTATTTACATTTTGGCATATATATGTATATATAACATTTAAAAATTAGAGATATTCTCTATATCTTTCAATATTTTTGATTAAAATATGAACATTTTCCCTTCTTAATATTCTTCTACACATTGTTAATGGCTATACATAGTGGTTCATCTGATGTCTATATCATAATTTATTTAACAATCTCCCTATATTGGGCACTTTGGTTGCTTCTCAGTTTTCACTACCATAATGATACTGCAAGTTATATCTTTGTTTTTAAGTTTTATGCATATATTAGATATTTTTCATAGGGTAAATTCCTAGAAGTAGAATTGTTGGGTCAAAGCTAATAGGCATTTTTAAGACTTTTGATACATATTTCCAAAGCCAAAAAGCTGTGGCAAAATGATATTTAATTTAAAAGTATTGATAATCCTGGTTTTACCAGTAGGTATTTTTTAAAAACACATCTTAATTTGATAGGTAGAAAAAATGCTATTTAATTGTATTATAATTAACACTTCTTAGATTACCAGTGAAGTTGAAAAATAATAAACCAATGGTAAAAATATTTATTAGGCTTACAGGTCAAAGGTTAATAAATCATTTTATAAAAACAAGGAATTTCACCTACCTAGAAACACACAAAAGGACTACTCTTTTCTCCTACAAATAAAAGGAAAAAACAGAAACAACCCCAGTGACCTGAGAGTAGAGTGGCAGGCAGCTGGAAGGGACAGGTTTGTCCAGAACCAATGCTACAGGATATGGAATCTTGTGCCAGCTACAGGGTGGGGAGCTTAGCGTGACCTCAGACTTCTGGGGAACTAGAGTCATCCCATGTTAGTAGCATCCTCTAAGCTACTGGCAGAGAAAGAAACAAATTTTCTCTAAAGAAAAATTTCCCAGGCCGGGCGCGGTGGCTCAAGCCTGTAATCCTAGCTCTTTGGGAGGCTGAGGTGGGCGGATCATTTGAGCTCAGGAGTTCGAGACCAGCCTGAGCAAGAGCGAGACCCCATCTCTACTATAAACAGAAAGAAATTAATTGGCCAACTAAAATATATATAGAAAAAATTAGCCGGGCATGGTGGCACATGCCTGTAGTCCCAGCTACTTGGGAGGCTGAGGCAGCAGGATTGCTTGAGCCCAGGAGTTTGAGGTTGCTGTGAGCTAGGCTGACGCCACGGCACTCACTCTAGCCTGGGCAATAAAGTGAGACTCTGTCTCAAAAAAAAAAAAAAAAAAGAAAAATTTCCCATAGGAATTATATATAATAAAATCAATTGTGAGCTCACGACTGAAGTCATCAAAGGTGAGAGTCAGAAGAAAACTAAACAATGACTGTAGATATTTAAACAATCAGATACAGAACCAGAATAGCAATATATGAATTATTTGGCAAAAACAAAATTGCATTTGTAAAATGCAATTACAAAATGATCAAGCAATGATCTGGAAATAGCATGCAATTGTGAAAACTAACAAATGGAATTCCTAAAAATGCATTTTAAAAACTTCTAAAGAATATACTTCAGGAAGAAAAAGAGTGATCCCAGAAGCAAGGGCTGAGATACAAGATGGAATGGTGAGCAAATATAGTGGTAAACGTATATGTAAACCAAACATTGTCTACATAAAATAATAATTCTAATAACAATATCTAATGTATTAAGTTAGAAGGACGGAATTAAAATGCCAGAAAACAATAGCTTGTAAGCTAAAAGGGGGTATGATCAGTCATAAAGAGTTTTAAAATCCTTGCATTATTCTGAAAGAGGCTAATATATTGTTTAAACTTAGACTTTGTAGTCAAATACACATGCTAAAATTTCAAAGGCTTTTGCTCCTAGGCTATAAAACCATATAGCATGTTATTGTACTGAATAGGCAATTATAACACAATGGTAAGTATTTGTGTACATAAACACATCCAAACACAGAGAAGGTACAGTAGGTGGGGTGCTGTGGCTCACTATTAGTGCTAGGCTAATCCTAGCACTTTGGGAGACTGAGATGGGAGGACTGCTTAAGGCCAGAAGTTCAAGACTATCCTGTAAAACATTGCAAGATGCCATCCCCATAAAAAAAATTAAAAAATTAGTCAGGTGTGGTGGTGCCCCACCTGTAGTCCCAGCCAATTGGGAGGCTGAGGCAAGAGGACTGCTTGAGCACAGGAGTTTGAAGCTGCTGTGAGCTATGATCATGCCACTGCACTCCAGCCTGGGCAACAGAGAGGGACCTTTTCTCAATATGGTGTCAGATCCAGTGGTGTGGGCCTGTAGTCCCAGCTATTCAGGAGGCTGAAATGGAAGGATTGTGAGTTTGAGCCCAGCCCAGGCAAAGTAGTGAGACTCTATCTCCAAAATAAATAAATTAATTAAATAAAATAAGGTATTATAATCTTATAGGATCACCATCATATATGTGGTCCATCATTGCCTCAAACCCTTATGTGGTGCATGACTGTACTCCTAAAGCATAGACTATGACAAAGTTCAAAGTACAAGTATGGAAAAAGATAAACAGGAAATTATAACCAAAAGAAAGCTGGAACAGCTATATTAACATCACATAAAATCCATTTCTAGATTTAAAAAAACCCAATGATATAAAAGGTCACTACATAGGGATAAAAAGTTCAAATCTCTATGAAGATATAACAATTCTAAACTTGTATATGTAATACCTCATAAAACATCCTTAAATTACATGAAGGAAAAAATGGAAGGACTAAAGAGAAAAATTGGCACATCTATCAAAGAGATTCCACATATTTTTTTTCAATTATTGATGGGTCAAGCAAACACAAATAAATCAGTAAAGATACAGAAATTTTGATGAGGTACGTCTTATAGACACATATAGAAGTTGGTACCTACTGTTAGAGAATCTACATTCTACTCAAGTACAGAGGAAATAATATAAAAACTGATATTAGACAATAAACCAATCATCCACAACAAAAAGTATATAAAAACTTGAATAAAGTATAAAAATTAATCATATATTCAAATCTTTTAAGAAATAAAAGCACCCTTCCTTCAAGAAATCTTTATTCATCACCTTGGTCCACACTGATATTTCCCCTCCTCTAACACTGATAACAGCACTGACTGCACTCCTCAAACTGGCAGGTAAATATGGATTCTTTGCATTTTATTTAACATATACATGAGTAGTAATAATTATTTTATATATGTTTATATTATCTGCCCCTAAAAAAACCACACACTTTAAAGTAAGAACTTTATCCAATTCTATTTGTTTTGCCCTTACAAATGAGCACAGAGTAGCCACAACTAAGTGGATGAAAAAATAAGCAACATGTTAAGTAGTGAAGACATCAAACCTAAAGGAGGGACCAGGCGCGGTGGCTCACGCCTGTAATCCTTGCTCTCTGGGAGGTTGAGGTGGGCGGATCGTTTGAGCTCAGGAGTTCGAAACCAACCTGAGCAAGAGCGAGACCCCATCTCTACTATAAACAGAAAGAAATTAATTGCCCAACCAATATATATAGAAAAAAAAATTAGCCGGGCATGGTGGCACATGCCTGTAGTTCCAGCTACATGGGAGGCTGATGCAGAAGGACTGCTTGAGTCCAGGAGTTTGAGGTTGCTGTGAGCTAGGTTAATGCCACGGCACTCACTCTAGCCTGGGCAACAAAGTGAGACTCTGTCTCAAAAAAAAAAAAAACCTAAAGGAGGGCACCAGGCAAGAAGGCAGCATTCCCCTTGGTGTCCTTCATGTCCCAGATTAGGCTCAACTCTCTAGATGTGAACAATTTCAATTCAGTCCCTGGTTGAGAAAACTTGTCCATTTACAGCACATACAGCATAGGCAACAGACCTAGAGATGAATCCTGGCTCCACCATTTATTAGCTTGGTTGAACTTGGCAAGTCTCTTTTTCTTTTCTTTTCTTTTTTTTTTTTGACACAGGGTTTCACTCTGTTGCCAGGCTAGAGTATAGTGGCACAATCACAGCTCACAGTTCAGTGTAACCTCAAACTCCTGCACTCAAGTGATCATCCTGCCTCAGCCTCCTGAATAGCTAGGACTACAGGCACATGCCACCATTCCCAGCTAATTTATTTTTTTTTACCCTTTGTGGAGAAGGAGTCTGTGTTGTCCATGCTGGTTTCAAACTCCTGGCCTCCAGCAATCTTCCCACCTTGGCCTCCCAAAGTGCTGGGACTACAGGTGTGAGGCATCACACCGGGCACCTTGGAAAGTCTCTTAACCTTACTAAACCAATTGCTACCTCTGCAAAATGGGGAATAATATCAGTTTTTCATACCTGTTGCATTAAAAGAAAAGTCAATGCTAAGTGTGTCTAGAATGCAAAGTGCTCCATAAATGTTGGTTTCCTTCTCCTTTCCTAAGGAATAAAGAACTTTTTTTCTCAAGAGTACACACATTCTGGACTGAGAAGGGAAAATTGAATCTCACCTGGAAATTGGTCATCTCTTCTTCCTCTTGGGCAAGATCAGAGTGTTAAAGAGGCAGAGCTGAAAGAGAAAGGACTCATGAGAGACCAGGCCTGCCTTGCCATTCTTAAGATAGCCAACTAGGACAACTCTTTTTGCCTTGCCTAAACCATTCCCTCAACTATCCTGACCTATGATGTCTTCTCTTCTCCACATTACAGACTATTTACCATCTCAGGTACATCTCCCTTCTATTCTGAGTCAAAACCTCCAGTCTCTCCCTAGTCTGTGCAAGTGGTCACGTGATCGAAGCCTTGCCAAGTAACCTCTGCAGACCCAGCATCTCCAGAATCCCTTCCTCCTCTGGACTCCAGCCTTGGCTTAGTAGCTTTGGCAGGAAGCCTCGGGTCACAGTAAGTCTTCTGAAGATGGGTTCCAGCTGCCTGCGGAGCTGCAGCCTTCATTCTTAAGAGCATGGCTTGTTTCTGTGCAATCAGAAACAACTTTTCCTTGGGTGGCATCTTTCTCCTGAGCCCCAAATCTCTGTCTCCCTAGCAAGAGTCTCACAGAAACCCGGGGCAGGGGGCGGGTCAAAGTTATACCAAGTACCTCCCAGGATACATACCTGGAGGAACTCAGGCTAAGCACAGGGACCTCTGGGCACAGGGACTACACAGCAGACGACCAAACCCTTGAGGGAGAAACCTGAGACACCAAAGTGTGGAAGCACCCCGCACACACTACTTTGTGAGCGGAGACACGCCGCTGACCCGCACAGCTAGTGTCCGGGATGGCGGCCCCGACCTAAGAGCGCTCACAGCCCGGAGCAGCGGGCACAAGGCTGCTGAGCCAAGGAAGGAGTAGGTGAAAGTGATCCTGGAGAGCCTCGGGCGGCAGATGCTGTTAATGCTTCTTTCTGGGGAGAGCGGAGCTGGGTGAAGTGACTGCTTTAGAGAACCTGGGAGGATTCAATCCTCCACAGGCAAATCGCCCGCGCCACACTCTCTTAGAGACCATCTCCCGGGGTCCCAGACTTGGGGTTTCGAGTTCCTCAGTGCCATCCTTACTCTGGCCTTCTGACCCACCATAGCTCTCCGAACCCGAGTATTGCTGCAGTAGCTGCCAGAGGAGACGCTCACACTCACCTACCTCCCGGACAGCGGGCCTCCGGCCAAGCGCGCCCCGCCACCGCACTGCGCCTGCGCTGAGAGCCCGGGCGCGGCCCACAAGGCCCCGCGGCGCGCCGCCGCAGTCATCTCGGTGGTCATTTCTGTCAGCCCGCGCTTCTCCAACCCTCGCACTGTACCGCGTGGAACTGCCTCGTTTAGCCTTGTCACGGGTAGAAAAATCACTTTTCAATTTTAGTTCCTAGGATGCTACAATGGGAGTGCCGAACGCCTCCCTCTTCTTCAAACGCAGGAGCTTACGCCGCACCTAGGGCTTCCCAGCGAGACCAGGTCGGACCCCGCACCGCACCTGGCCGTCTCCTCCCCCTCGCACTTCTGAGTTTGGATCTTTGGAAGTTGGGGACTAGAAGAGGGAAGGAAAGCGTGTTTCTCATTTGACCGGTGGTCCTCTCTGGAGTATGACCACACTGGCTCACGCTGACCTGAACAGGCGCCTCTGAGCAGGTGTTCAAAGGCAGGGTCTTCAAGGGCCAAATGTGAGCCTCGCTCCTGCGCAGTTGTTTGATGGGGGCTTTCCACCTAGAGGGCCCTCTTCCAACTGTCTGGGTCCGGCCCCACCCCCAGCTAACACACTTAATGTGGTGTCCACTAGGCCACCCTTTTGCCTTGTTTCAAGCTTCGAACATCCCAATCTCCACTGGAGAATCTTTTGGAATCCTCATTTTGTTTTTGGAGAGAAGTGCCACGCATTTTCCCTTATAGCTAATTCACGACTGGTGATTCCCTTCCCACCCCTACGCCCTACCCTACAACAAGTATTCTATTTATATCAAGGAGTGGGCGTTGGCAAAGCAGGGAAGATGCTTCAGGATAGGGAAATTGGTTTGGTCACCCTTTAATAAATCCCGGAAGTGGAGAGGTTGTCAAGCCCCAATTATTTGTGGCCCTTTTTACAATGTGGAGCACGTGATATCTCAGCTGTTGATTATGGTTTCCTGAGCTAAAGGACAAATCCAGCTTAATGGCTACATAGATGTATCAAAATCTTAAACAATTCTGCCATTGTTGAACCTGTAGCTGAGGTAATCATTAGCACTGTTCACAAATATTCCAGACTCCTGTAAGCGCACCCCAAGGGCCATTCAGACTATATTGCTAGGTTAAAGGGAAGCCATTTTGCTTCCAGTATGCTTTTGGCTTGGTCTTTAAAATTTAGAATTAACCTGCTGCTTTGCTTACACAGCTGTTGGGCACAAGATTAGAAAACAACCTTGGTAAAAAAACAAGAGTCTGGAACAGGCCTATCGCAAACAGCTGATGACAAGATCCACCGGATGACTTGTGTTGCTGATAGCCATTGAACAAGTTATGATGACTTGTGTAACCGTTCCATAAGCAAGAAAATGTTTTCTCAATATTTTTAGTTCCCTCATATTTCAAATAAGTTTTCAGTGTTCACATTATGGGTGGATTTGGCAGCTCTAAGTGACCTTGACAGTAAGATTTATCTCAGCCCTGGTAACTTAGCAGCTACAGTCTCAAAATGGGCAGAAAATAGAGAACTCTCAGTACAATTTGCTGACCAGAACTTTGTACGTTTCTGTTGCACTGATGCATTCTCTTTTAGAGTTTCTTTCCCAGGAACCAGGAACCTCCTACAAAGCTTCACACCTGTTTGTCCTGAGAAGATAAGATAAGCGATTCTCCACTACAGACTGTGCCCAAAGACCCACTGAGCCTGCGCACAAGGCTGAAAGAACAACCGATATTAACCCTTAGCTTATTATAATACTAAAATCCCTGCCCTGGGAGGGACTTATCCACCATTGATTGATCATGGGACATATATACTAGCATAATTTCTCACTGCACTTGCGTGCTCTGCATTCCATCCCAAACATGCAATGATGCTCACACCCCTCATGCACTATTCATTTTGCCTCCAGAAAAACCCCTTGACCATGTTGGTCATAGAGTCAGATTTAAGTCATTTCCTAACTTTTCCCTGTCAGTTGATGCATGCAACTGAAATAAATCCTCTCCTCCTTAACAATCCCGGCCGTCCCAGAATTAGCTTTCTGTGCATTGGGCAACATTGAACCCCTCTTGTGGGTTCGTTAACACTTGCACAAAGCTTGCTTTCTGCTACATACCTCCTTCTCTCCTTCCCTTTATGAGTTGCTCAATAAGCAGAGAAAGATGAGATCGTCTTTCAGACAACAGTCCAACATCTCCTCCAGGTGCTGTCACTTGAATATACGACCTTTCCTTCACCAACACGGGTCTCTGGTGTTTGGTTCTCAGTGGCAGGGTGCCAAACCTGCATTCAGCAACATTCCCAGCACATTGGTAGAATTGCAATTTCCCATCCCTTAGAAGTTGGCAGAGACCATGTGATTAGTTTGATGATAAAATATAAGAAGTAATGTGTGCCACTTCCAAAAGGAATCTTCTAAGAGCCAATGCACACTTTGTCATGTTTCTTTTCCCTCTGGCCCAGAGATTGAAATGTTTAGTGTGGCAGAAAGACTCTAAAATGGCCTCCAATGGCCCCCTCCTTTGGTATTTAAGCCCTTGTGTAATCCTCTTCCCTTAAGTGTAGGCTGAACATAGTGACTCACTGCTAATGAATAGAAGAATATGGAAAAAGTGATGGGACATCACTTTCACAATTGGATTACAAAACAACTCTGGCTTCTGTCTTGCTAGCCATCTCTCATTTTTTGGATCACTTCCTCTCTTACTAGAGAAGCCAGCTGCTTTGTTGTGAGCTGCCTATGTGGTACATGGAAGGTGTATTTGGCAAAGAACTGATGTCTCCAGCCAGGTAGGACCTGAGGCCTGCCAACAGCCTTAGTAAGTTTGGAAGTAGACCTTCTAAGGCCTGCCAATCACCACACAGGTAAGCCTGGAAACATATCCTTTCCCTAGTTGAGCTTTAACCACTTTAGTATGAGTGTTGACTATAGTTGATAGGCACAGATGAATGCGCACAGCAACTTTAGCCAACAGCCGTGATATGACTTTTCTAATTTTTCATTTATCAAAATAAAATTGTGAACATTTAAAAATAACAGCATGGGCAATATAAGTAACCTTAACACTTGTACTCCCATAATACGCTAAAATAAAAAAAATTTTAAAAAAATAATGTAATAAAAACACATATGTATATGTTACCTATTCTGATTTACATTACAAGTAAAGCTGCCTGTAAAGTAAAACAAGCTTTCAGTGCTTTAAAGCTTTCCTCATCACACAAGAGTAAAACGGATTCATCGTCAATGCACAACACAAACTATCGTGCGGACTATGAGTGCCGGCTGTGGGCAAGGTTTCGTGGTCGGTGAGCACCGTACGGAAGTGGTTAAGATGACTGTAGCCCCTACTGACACCTTGATTGCAGTCTTATAAGAGACCCTGCCTCTGGACTGATCTGGACCCTCAGTCCAGATTCCTGACCCACAGAAACTATAAGATAATAAATGTTTGTTGTTTTAGGCCACTAAGTTTTAGAGTAATTTGTTATGCAGCAGTAGATACCAAACATATGCAGGATGGTTCTAGAGTGAAGGCAACATGGAGCTGAGTCCCTAGCCTGTCCAGCATGGGCAGGTTGTATGGACAAGAAATAATCTTTGTTTTTATAAGCCACTAAGTAGATTTTGGGTTTGGTTGATGTCTTAGTCAGTTCAGCCTGCCATAACAAAGCACCATAGACTGGGTAGCTTATAAACAGAAATGAACTTCTCACAGTTCTGGAAGCTGGAAGCCTGACATCAGGTTGGCACCATGGTTGGGTTCTGGCAAAGGACCCTCTTCTGGGTTGCAGATTGCTAACTTCTTGTTGTAATCTCACACAGTGGAAAGAGAGCTCTCTGGGGTCTCTTTTATAAGGGCACTGATCCCATTCATAAGGGCTCCACCTTCATAACCTAATTACCTGCCAAAAGTCCTACCTCCTAATACCATCACATTGGAGTTAGGATTTCAACATATGAATGGAGGGGATACAAACATTTAGTCAATAAGAGGTGACTATTGTTCTAACCTTTGCAGGTGTAAATAACTGTAATAAACATCTTTATACATAAACTGTTTATCAAATTTCTCACTTCCTTAGGACAGATTCTTAGAAATGGAATTGTTTTATCAAATGGTTTGAAGTTTTAAAACTTAATGCATGTTGCCAAATTATGGTTCAAAAAGTTACGCCAATTTATACTTCTACCACCGAGGGGGAATTTAATTCACCAAACCCTGACCAGTTTTTATTTGCCTTTCAATCATAGCACATACGTTGATATAAACACCTGTTCATTCCCCCCTCCTAAATATCTTTTGAACATAATGCTTTCTCTCCATCCCCCAGTACCGCAGTGTTGGTTTAGTCCTTTGTCATTCCTTATGTGGCCTACTGCAATGTTCTACTAACTGGTCTTGCTTTCTGCAATCAATCTGCCACACAGCTTGCCTAAGTGATCCTTCAAAATATTAACCTGATCATTATTCTCTTGCTTACAGTACTTTAACGCCAACCCCTACCCAGTTAAGGTAGACTAAAATGCAATAACAAATAGACTTTAAAATATATTGGCTCAGACAAAATAGAAGTTTATCTTTCCCTCACTAAGCAGTCCAGGGTAGATATTCCATGTTGGTGGACAGGCCAGAAAGAGGATATTTCTGAATGATCCTTTTACAAAGTAAAAAAAAGAAAATCTCTTAGAGGTGAGGAAAATCAAGGGATTTCTCATTTAAGATTGTGCATTGCTGTTTCAGTGACAGAGCACACGTAAACTAGGGAGTTCTGGGAATTGAAGGTGTTTGGATAGAACTGAGCCATTTTGGTTTTCTTGCCAAAATCTTTTACAGTCTGTGAGTGAGAAGTGAGGTCAGTGACAGAAAGTCTCTAGGTGGCAATTTATATATATATATATATGACAGGTATACCACCCCAGTGAAACTCCTCACCTGGCACTGTCCCATACAAATGTATTTTAATTAAGTCTATTATATTTCTTTTTCCACTTAAGAAAGGGAGCAAGCAAATTTATGGAACCCAGATTACATGCATGCTGATACATAACAATTAAAATTTCCTGGCTCCATCTTATTTCCAGTCAGCTGGAGCAGACTATTGCTTATTTCTTGCCACCGTGACTACACAGCTGCTCTTTCCAGGGCATCTCACACTGTGCTGGCAACAGTGGAGCTCTCATCACTCTTGCCATTGTCTGTATAGTTTGGAGTTTCTCAATGAGGGTCACAGGCAGGGGAAGGAAGTAGGATGGGAATGGTAAGCACTAAGTAGGATGAAATGAGGACTTCATATACGAAATGACAGAAAAACGTTGAGCTAGTAAAAGGCAAATCCTGTGACTATAAATACCTAGATTTTCCTTGTGGCAGGCAAACTAATTCTGAAGACAATTCCAAGAAAGGAAGGCTCCAGATACTTTTGGAATGACTGCATAAATAAAATTAGGACATAGCCTTCTAAAATAACATTAGAAAGACAAAGATTTAAGTCTTTAAGTTCCAGTATGTGTGTTCAAAAAAGCACTGTCATTCATTTACAGTTATTACTCAACATAACTCTTCATGAAATGTCTAATGAAAGAAAAACAATGCAAAATAGTAACTGAGCTTAAACTTAAAAGGAAAAGGCTTAATTTCTGAATTTAGGTTTAAGCTGAGTTTTGTCACCACTCAAGAAAAGGCATAAAAGTTTTTTGACATTACCAAGGAATACTGTGGCAAACACTAGAAATGTTAGCTTACATAATGGCTGATTAGTCCTTCAAAGAGAATATGTAGAACTTAGAACTTCATTAATAATGCCTATGCTGCTCATATGGAAAATTCCAGGTACCTCCAGGAGCTAAACCTGTATTGGTTTCTTAAAAAAACAAAATTCCCAAACCTTTGCAAAGTATCATGACACCCTAACTTTATTAAAATATAGATGATACCCCACTTAAATACCTCTTAAGCTATGCTTACATCTCACATAGCTATACCAATGAAAAAGAACAGGAATATTTGAAGTACAAATGTTTTAGTTACATATTTAAATACTTCCTTTCCTCAACTGAATACTTATTATAATACAGAACACAATTGCTTTATTCTCTTCAATTAGTATCTTGTTAAATTTTTTGTTTTGTTGTTTACATACAAAGGAAAACATCTTTGTAAGAATTTTTATAAGAAGTCTTCACTTCTATAATTAAGGAGACTCAGATTCAGTAACACTTCCATGCCCATTAAAAGTGCCAGCAAATGGATGAAAATATTACTAAAATTCATAGAACATATTAAAACACATTATCTTATTTGGTTAATTATGCTGTTATTGTTAGGATTAGAAGGAAAAATTGTGATGTTTACTGCAGAAACTCATAATAGGTATAATTTAATAAAATGAATAAGCATGTACTTTATACTCACACTTGCATAACTATATTATTATAAAAATTTAAAGTCGAGAATGGTAAATGTAGTTTTTAGTGGTTCCTTGATTATTTATGCTTTCTTTCCAAGCTCTATGCTCTATTATTTGTAATTTAGTGTTTTCAGTGATTTTTTTCTATAAAAAGTTTATTATCACTTCTAAAACATGATTGGCTTGATTGTTTATGGGAATCTACCCTTTCAAAATCATTCAAATTGTGGATTTCTCCTTGACATGAATTCTCTATCTCATAAGATTTACCTAATATTTAAGTTCTTCTCATATTCATAAAGGGAATATTACATATGAATTTTCTGATGTACAATAAGATTTGACTTCTGGGAAAATGCTTTCCCACATTTGTTACATTCATACGGCTTCTCTCCTGTGTGTGTTATCTGATGTCTAAGGAGATGAGACTTCTTGATGAAGGCTTTGCCACACTCAATACATCCATAAGGTTTCTCTCCTGTGTGAATTCTTTGATGTGTAACAAGTACAGATGTGTTGCCAAAGGCTTTGCCACATATGATACATCGGTAGGGTTTCTCTCCTGTATGAAATCTAGAATGTTTATAAAGGGATGAACTATACCTGAAAGTTTTCCCACATTCCTTACATTCAAATGAGTTCTCAAGTGTATGAGATTTCACATGTTGATTAAAGGAGGAGCTCCAAGTGAATGTTTTTCCACACTGACTGCATTCATAAGGTTTCTCTCCAGTGTGAAGTCTCTGGTGGACCACAAGTTGAGCTTTATGCATAAAAGCTTTCCCACAGTCACTGCACACAAAGGGTCTCTCTCCATTATGAATTTTCTGATGAGTAGCAAGGTGTCCCTTTCTACTATAGGCTTTCCCACAGTCATTGCATTCAAAAGGCCTTTTTCTTGTATGGTTTGTTTCATGTCTAATGAAATGAAACTTCTTTTTGAAGTCCTTCTCACATTCACGGCATTCACAAGAGTTTTCTCCACAATAACTTCTCTTATAATTAAGAAAGTCTAAATTAGGTTGCAAACTCTTCCTGTATGATTTATATGATTTTTTTCTTGTAGGATTAAGACTTGTGCTCATATTATAACGGTGGATTCTCTCCATAGTCAGAATTTTACTGAATGTGAACAAAACTGATGTAAAAAAATTGTCTTTGTTTTCCTCTTGCTTCTCTGGTTCATCAAGAAGTGGGAAGTCAGCTTCTAAAATGGAATACAATAAAACATTCCTAGTTATTTGTTCCCACCAACATGTTATGGTATGAGAAACATCTATGGTTTCAAATCTAGTCTCTTATTCTGAAACAAATCCTGTATTTGCCTTGTTCCTCTTGAATTTTAAGAATAAAACTGCTAAAAAAGAAATGGGAGCAGATAAATAATTAGAACAGATGGCTTAACATGACCTGTGGAAAGACAGTAAAACAGGCAAAAGGTACAGTGAGTAGGGTACAAAGGAAGTCAAAAGGTTGATCAACAAGGGTGCAGGCTTAGCTCATAGAATGAAGAGAGACCATCATGGAGATCTGCTTAATGGATAGGGTAACTAGGGGAACAAGAGATAGGGGAGTTAAGAGAACATATGAGAAACAGACTAGGTTTGGAGGAGGCGATAAGAAGCAGAATCCTCACTATACAATTCCTAGATCTCCCTGGTAGATTATTCCCTATTTCTCTCCTTTGTATCTCTTTTTCCTCTTAATCACCCTGCACAATGTCACTTTCTTTTAAGAACATTCTTATATTTCCAGTCCTCTACCACCATCCAAACCACAGCTGAGGCATATCTGTAGACAAAGGTCCAAGCTCTACTGACAGCTGGGATTCACTCTTACATATATTTATAAGCCCAGGAACACAAATGTCCAGCAAGTCATCCAAGGACAAGACATCCTAGGCCCAGGCATAGATTCTATTTGCTCTCATTTTTTACTCTGGCTGGGTTTCTGTATATGACAGCTATCTGTCCAATTTTATGTGACAAGTACTGTTTTTATTTTTTTATTTTTTATTTTTTTTGAGACAGAGTCTCACTTTATTGCCCAGGCTAGAGTGAGTGCCGTGGCGTCAGCCTAGCTCACAGCAACCTCAAACTCCTGGGCTCAAGCAATCCTGCTGCCTCAGCCTCCCAAGTAGCTGGGACTACAGGCATGTGCCACCATGCCTGGCTAATTTTTTCTATATATATATTAGTTGGCCAATTAATTTCTTTCTATTTATAGTAGAGATGGGGTCTCGCTCTTGCTCAGGCTGGTCTTGAACTCCTGAGCTCAAACGATCCGCCCACCTCGGCCTCCCAGAGAGCTGGGATTACAGGCTTGAGCCACCGCGCCCGGCCAAGTACTGTTTTTATTAACACATCCTCTTTCAAGCTGCCCTAACTAGTCTCCAGAAAGCTGCTTTGCCCCTTAAGTCACATTTTTTTGTTCCTATACTCAAAATATTATAAATCCCAAATCTGCTGCTCCATTTAAAAAAACAATTGGGTCGAGGGGGTTGTAATTCCCCACTCTTGAGTGTCCCTCCATGTGGAGTATTAGTACAACACCCCTTGCCTCTTGCTCCATGCTTTATCTGTCTCTGTGGAGCTAGACTGAGCAGTGAGTGGGCTATGGCCATTAATACACATTTCTTTTTTCTCTCCCCCCCCCCCGCACCCACATTTCTTTATAGAGTGGTTCTGAATATAGGGATTTAGTTCCTTTCTTCTTTCCTCTCTACTTCAACCAGTGAGAAGCAGCATCCTGTGTCACTTCTACCAATAATAACCACCTGAAAAATTGAGGGTAATTAGCCTGGTATACAAAATTATGCCCGTATGAATTCACTCATGGGGTTAAGCACGCTTTCCACTGGTCCTCAACAAATACCTTCCTTTCCATGGATTCTGGACTCCTAAATTTCATCTTTTTTTTTTAAACAGTCTTGCTCTGTCATCCAGGCTAGAGTCCCATGGCATCAGCTAATGGGACTAAAATCAGCTAATTTTTTCTAAGTAGCTCATAGCAACCTCAAACTCCTGGCTTATGCAATCCTCCTGCCTCAGCCTCCTAAGTAGCTGAGACTACAGGTGCAAGCCACCATATCTAGCTAATTTTTTCTAATTTCAGTAGAGATGGGGTCTCGGTCTTGCTCAGGATGGTCTTGAACTCCTGAGCTCAAGCAATCCTCCTGTCTCAGCCTCCTCCCAGAATGCTAGGATTACAGGCATGAGCCACTGCACTTGGTCCTTGATCTTTTGGTCCTGTTACTTCTGCATCTTAACTTGGCCTTCCTCACCTCCTCTCATTCTATCTAGTACTTAGATATTCTTTAGGGAGGAGCCATTGTTTCATGATCTCAAAAAAAGACTTCTCCAATCTTTGCATACTTTAAAACTTTAAGGTCCATTTTCTTTTAATGTCTAAAATAGTCACTGCAACTATCTGTAGCATTCATTCTGACAATTAACTGGAACAAAACTGAAATGTTAATGTGTATCAAACAAATGTTTCATACTCACTTGTCAAATTTTGAAATATTTTAATACGACTATGTTGTGCTGTTTCTATTACCATTTATTTATTTATTTATTTATTTATTTTTTTGAGACAGAGTCTCACTTTATTGCCCAGGCTAGAGTGAGTGCCATGGCGTCAGCCTAGCTCACAGCAACCTCAAACTCCTGGGCTCAAGCAATCCTGCTGCCTTAGCCTCCCAAGTAGCTGGGACTACAGGCATGTGCCACCATGCCCGGCTAATTTTTTTTTCTATATATATCTTAGTAGGCCAATTAATTTCTTTCTATTTATAGTAGAGATGGGGTCTCGCTCTTGCTCAGTCTATTACCATTTATAAACTTAGAAAGTGGTAATGGGTTTTTGCTTTCTTTGAACCTTCTCAGGAAACATCTTTTTAAAAAAAGCCTTGGATACCTTTCTAGGGAGCATGTAAAAAAATAAAATAAAAAATTTAAAAAGCTTTGTTGAATGGAAAAATAAGAAACATCGCCCACAATGTCTGGCTCTACAATAATGAATTAATAAAATGTTCATTGAATGCCATTACAGGATCAGCATTAATATAAAGGAAAAAATAATGTAGATTGTTCCCTTCAGGGCACTATCATGAGAAAACTTGCCTTAAAAGCCACAAGGGTTTTAAAAAAAAAAATGCAAGACAGTATATATCAACTTTTCATGATAGAGTCATAGTAGTGTTGGCTTGGGAGTTCAAAGAGAGTAATTAATTTAGACTGAAATTACCATGAAAGAGGAAAAACTGAGCTCAGACTTAAGCATGCTGGTTTTAGTGAAGAGGACACACCAGAATCAAAAGGATTGATGCAGGCCAGGCACGGTGCCTCCTGCCTGTAATCCTAGCCCTTTGGGAGGCCAAGTGGGGAAGATTGCTTGAGCTCAGGAGTTAGAGACCAGCCTGAGCAAGAGTGAGACTCCTGTCTCTACTAAAAATATTAAAAATTAGCTTGGCATGGTGGCACAAGCCTGTAGTCCCAGCTACAAAGGAAGCTGAGGCAGGAGGATTGCTTTAGCCCAGGAGTTTGAGGCTGTTCTGAGCTATGATGACACCACTGCACTCTAGCTGGAGTGACAGAGAGAGATTCTGTCTCAAAAAAAGGATTGGTGAAGAGAGGAAAACTGTGTATAGAGGACATTAAAGAGCCCAATTTCCATGTAATAGGATAAAGATGAATAATTCTGGGTAAGCAAAATGGGACTACATGATAGAGGACATTAAAAGCCATTTAAATATCACAATATAGGTTATAAAGGAATTATATATTGGCCGGGCGCGGTGGCTCAAGCCTGTAATCCTAGCTCTCTGGGAGGCCGAGGTGGGCGGATCATTTGAGCTCAGGAGTTCGAGACCAGCCTGAGCAAGAGCGAGACCCCATCTCTACTATAAATAGAAAGAAATTAATTGGCCAACTAAAATATATATAGAAAAAATTAGCCGGGCATGGTGGCGCATGCCTGTAGTCCCAGCTACTTGGGAGGCTGAGGCAGCAGGATTGCTTGAGCCCAGGAGTTTGAGGTTGCTGTGAGCTAGGCTGACGCCATGGCACTCACTCTAGCCTGGGCAATGAAGTGAGACTCTGTCTCAAAAAA